>SCDS01000392.1:0-38077 GCA_004149465.1 Drosophila nigromelanica
ATGCATACGCACACACACACACATACATTCATACATAACTTGGCATGCGTATATACATACGTATTTTCTAACGGGAGTAAAGTTTGTATGTAAAATTTAGCAAAAAACAAATCAGTTTGTTCAGAAATTCCCGTTAGCGTAAATTGCATATAGATACAAATGAATGTAGTACGCACACACACAGATACACAGTGCATGCAAACATACATAAATTAGTTTATGTATGTGCACGTATACGTGTGTGCTTTTTTTCTTGGAACCAACCCTTAAGGCCTGGCGACGATGGCAACAGCCAATGACGAAAACAAAACGAACCCACAAAAAACTAACAACAAATAAGAAACAATTATGTAGTATGTGCTTTAAAAAACCTAAACACAAAATTTAGTCGCAGAAAGTGAGATAATAAAGTTGTGCAACGGCTGTATTAATGCTAATGTGCATTATCTTGGCGCAAAACTTTTCTAGCCGGATAAGTTTTTTTCATTTCAAAAACTATCCCTGAAACAGACAAAAACTAAAAAAAAATGTGCAAACAATATACAAATTACATTTTTTCAAAACCTAAACATGTTTTGAATCGGCTTTTGAAACTATTTCGTAACCTCCCCATGCCAAAGTTCTTCAGCAGTCAAATTGTTTGTGAAACTACCGACTAGAACCTTCCTAATTATTATCTATTACTATAATTATGCATTGGAATATATATATATAAAAATTCTTCACTTATTTAAAAGCTCCTCCCTTTACATTAAATGTAAAAAATTGGAGTACACTAGTCTTCTGCTTTACTGCAAAACTTAATAAGTTTCGATTCTGATTCGCGATCTATATAAGAACTTAATTTTTTAAATTTTGGGCGAAATAGTCTTTAAAATTGTGGTAAAATCTATCAGGATGCTTATTGACTGAAAATATATATAGTGTTGTTGTGTTGTTGCAGTTTACCGATCAGCTGATAGCTGAAAGCAGAGCTGGATTTTGGTTCGCACTTTCGGTTACGGTTACCGTTACCGTTACTTCGAACAGGTCGCTAACGAGGAATGGAATCAATGAACGAGATAATTGATGCGCAAACCTTTAGCCAGCAGCTGGTTGTGGAAACAAGTGAGTTCATTCAGCCACATCAGAGTCAGGACAGCGAATCTGAAGGCGGAGCTGGTGATGCGACTGCAACGGGGATGAAGTACATTAAGAGACGTACAGAGGGGCAATCGCCGGCGGGTTTGAGCAGCGCCATGCAGACACTGATCGCGACGACAGACCAGGCTAATCGCATCCATCACGAAGATGAGGAGTCCACGTCCGTTGTTATGGTCATCGATGAAATGGGCAACAGCAATCTACAGACGACGTATCAGATAGTGCCTCAACAGCTGCAGCTGCACGGCGGTAGAAATTTGCCGCTCTCACTGCTGCCGATGCACCACGAGACACGACACGATCGGCTGGCTGTCAATAGTCCAGTGGATTTCGGAGGATCCGACATCAGTCTTGATGGCCTGAGCGTGAACACAACAGCGTCTCAGCTAATTGCAGTCAAGCAGGAGCACAAGCTGGTGATCGTACACCGTGAGCATGGCGAGGATGCCGATTCGAATGGCACCAATCGGCGGGCGAGTCCACGTATCGACGATCTGCACATGTCGAACATTAATGCGAATATTAGCTGTATCGATGAGTTGTCCTCTGATGGGGGCATCGAGGAGGTCACACTAAATCAGCATCACCATCAGCTCTTAGAGGAGCAGAGCCAGCAGAATCAGCATCAGCACCAGAGCCAGCATCAGCACCACCAGCACCATCAACACCATCAACAATACGGTCATCGTCTTGCCGCTGCATCCGATTTGGTCCACCATCAGCATCAGCATCAGCAGCAGCATCAGCAGCAGCACCAGCGTCACCAGCAGCGTACAGTGCAACTGGGAATCGGACATGGTCATCATGGTCATCATCGGGAGGCGTTGTCGGTTATTGTTCAGACGCAGGACGATGAGGAGGATATTGATGAGGACGAAGATGATGATGATCGCGATTCGGGGGGACACTTGCTCAGTCCAGCGCTGGCCGTTGAGAGCTCACTAGAGCATAGCACGTATCAGACATTGACCTCGGTCAATAATCGCATATCAGAGCCGGGTTTCAGCCCAACATCGTATGCAACGCTGACACCCATCCAGCCGCTTCCGCCCATTTCTACCATGTCGGATAAGTTCGCCTATACGGGCCACATCTCCGGCAGTGCCAGCTCATCGGGCAGCGCAAATGGTGGCAGCAGTGCCACCTCGACCGGTAGGATTAACACCGGCGCCACCTCAGATGGCAGCAACAATCATTGCAGCTCATTCACAAGCCTACCCATGCCCATTGAGGGGGCACACCAGAGCTCTCTGGGCAACCTGAGCTTGAGTGGATTGAGTGGTGTTCAGTCACCGTATTCCTCCTATGATAAGTTGCCTTCGCTGATTTCACCTCCGCCTCACAACTATGCAGCCAGCTCGCCGTCACACGGCCTGTCCGGCATGGTTGGATCATGCGATCTGCACACTCACAGCTCATCGGTGCCGTCGCCAGTGCCCGGATCGGTGCCAGGTGGTTGTGACGCGCTCTCGCCTCAGTCCGAACTGCACTCGCACTCGCACTCGCCCCAGCTTCAGGTCAATCTTAATACGCATAAATCAGGACACGGACACTGTCATAATCAAGGCATGCAACTGGTGCCGGTGGCTCTTCAGAAGCAGGTAATCTGCCTATCACCGACAAGTGGTATTGCCGATGGGGTTGTTGTTAGCGATTACAAATCCTCATACAGCACCCATCATCATCAGCATCAACATGATCAACATGAACTTGTTATGGGCACTTCCTCATCCAACGCAAAATCCACTGGTGGTCGCAGCTCTCAGTTACGACTGCAGCATAGCCCAACTCAGCTCAGTCCGCATTCTGTGTCCGCTGGCTCGGTTGTCTCCATGTCCTTGCACTCGCCGGTATCTGTGGTGACTTTGCCGCATATGAACGGATCTGTCGCCAATCTGTCGGTCGATTTGCCCGTTGTTGTCTCACTGACGCCGACACCACCGCCTGGCGATGGCTCCATTACGGTTAGCATTGATGAAATCGTTCAGCAGCGACAGCAGCATAATCAGCAGCAAATACTCCAGACAAGCGTTAAAACTCAACACGAGAGCAATGAATGCCATCCAAATGGCGATCATAACTTGTCCAATCTACCAACTGGCAATAATCTAGATGTGTGCAATATAAGTCAACAGCAGCAGCAGCAAAACGGATTCCTCGGTGAACAGCAGCAACCTAAGCTGGCAACGCATTCGCCCAAGATGACAGGAGTCGCTTGTGGAAGCGCCACAGTCACCTCCAATGCTACAGTGAATAATCGTTCGAATGGACCCAATGACATGGAAGAGATAAACACCAAGGAGTTGGCCCAACGCATTTCAGCCGAGCTAAAGCGTTACAGCATACCACAGGCGATATTCGCTCAGCGTGTCCTTTGTCGATCGCAGGGCACTCTCTCCGATCTGTTGCGCAATCCAAAGCCTTGGTCAAAGCTTAAATCGGGCCGGGAAACGTTCCGACGCATGTTCAAATGGCTCCAAGAGCCAGAGTTCCAGCGTATGTCAGCTCTCCGCATGGCCGCCGCACAGATCCCGCAACGGCCAACAACTGGAGCTGTCTCTGCAGGAGCAGGCAGTATGGCAAGTGTTGGATTCTCAGCAGGATCGGCATCGGCAGCATCCCCTGTAGTGCTGACCAACACAGCTTCAGACGCAACGCATGTCTCAAACATTTCGGGAAATGGTAAGTAAGATTTTATAATTATGTAATTATCTCAAATGCAAATAGAGAAGCGCAAACTTTGATTTCTTCGATTTGCCAATTGGCCAATGTTGTTAATGTTGTTTAAATATTAACTGTCACATATATCGATACATCGCTTAATCGTATTGTATACCACCTCTAATTAATACAGTAAATTGCAGCCGCAGTAAAGACAAATTAGTTGTTAGTCTAGTGGTTATATATATATGCAAATTCCTAATTTACTGCATTCCTTTTTCCTGATCTGATCTCCTATGCAAATAGAGAAGGGAAAACTTTGATTTCTTCAATTTGCCAATGCTGTTATTATATATGCAATCATTTTAAATATTAACTGTCATATATATCGATACATCGCTTAATCCTATTGTATACCACCTCTAATTAATACTGTAAATCTGCAGTCGCAGTTTACCGAATAAAGAAAGACAAATTAGTTGTTAGTCTAGTGTTTATATATATATATATATATTTCTTATTTACTTTATTCTATTTTGATTCCCAGCCATGTTAAGCGGCTCTGGGGTTGGCGCTGCAGCGAACTGCCGTCGCAAGGAGGAGCCACACATAGAACAGATGCCGCAGCCAAAAAAGCCGCGTTTAGTTTTTACAGACCTGCAGCGGCGGACATTACAAGCAATTTTCAAGGTAAGCTACTAACTGTTAACTGGATAACTTTTGGATATTTTAATCGAAATCGCTGTGCATTTCAGGAAACTAAGAGGCCTTCAAAGGAGATGCAAGTGACAATTGCACGCCAGCTGGGACTGGAGCCCACCACAGTGGGCAATTTCTTTATGAATGCTCGTCGGCGCTCAATGGACAAGTGGCGCGATGACGACAATAAAAATGCACATTCGCATAGTCGGCAGCAGCAACAGCAGGAAGAGCCGGAGGAGAGGGAGAGCAACAGTGGAACGCATGGGCCTTACAGTAGTATACATACGACCGCTATGTCTCCGCTTGGCAACTTTGATGACGACGGTGAAATGGACTTGGAGCTGGAGCATCATGATTTTCTAGTTGACGATCACGACGGCGACGAGCATGACGATATGTTGTGACATAATGGCAAAAGCCCGCGAAGAACACACAGCGAACAGTCTAAAAATAAGCCGACTCAAAATTCCTGCACTAGCACTTATACTCACAATCACACCCACACCAACAAACACACCCACACTCGCAACCGTACCAATTCCGATTCGGAGAACACGCACCTAAGCCTCAATAGGAAAATCGTATTAAGACTTCAGAATCACAAGCATCGCATTGTGAGGACAACTTTTAATTTAAAAACTGATGCAAACGATGACGATCTCGGTCAATTGGAGCTAAATGAGTCAGAATCAATAGAAGCAATAGAACGAGACCCACAATCTTATGCTCGATCATCGGATCAAGTTTCCGATCAAAATCAGGACACTGACTCAGGGCCAGGCGGTGAATGGTCGCCAAGCTTAGTGGTGCAACAGGCCGACATATCCATTGATAGCCTGGGAGTAGCCGATTGTATTGAGTACTTGAATGGCCAGGTCGAAGTGGATGTTGATTGTCACGATAGTTTTCTAGCCAGTATCAATTCGGCTAAGCTTGTCTCAGTTCGCTTAGGTTCAAAATATTATAAAGATCCGACCTTAAAACTGAATGAATCATTTGTCCACTAATCTTCAAAATCGTCACTTAAGTTTTCCGCTTCAGAACAGATTTTTAATGATATTTTGAGCCACATTCTTTTTATTGTCAAACAAAGAAATAAGTTTTGTTCCTTGGGCAGTAACTGAACTTCAAAAGTGGCACCCAGTTCATTTCAAATCAACTAATGTCAACGATTTTGAAGAATATATCGAACACAAAAATAGCTGAAGATACTAATTTTCGGCAAGTTGCATCCAGAATATTACCCCTATATAAAAGTGATCTATGAGGTTTTATAGTCTCTGAAGTGTACGACAATTTAATGAATCAAGATTGTATGTATTAGCTAGAGCTTGACAACCTCATAATCATCCTTCTGACCCATTTTCAAGAGATATATAGTATTAAAAAGTTGTTCGCTTCTTTTTTTGTTGTTGTGATTTAATGCGGCTATAATACCAAGGACATGAATTCAACGGGATTTCAACCAAGTTAAAGTAAATTATTTATAAATGCAGCAAATTCCTTTGGTACCTGACTTAAGAAATCAGCTTATTTTTTAAAACTTTCTTATCCCATACTATTAAGTAGGTGAAACACGTACTAAACTTTAGATGTGGCAATATATACCAACTTTTGAGTGCGTTTCTGTTGAATTGATCTATATGTTTTAATTTAAGACAAGTTCTATCTGATATATACATACACTTATACACACACTCATGTATATACATATATTTAAAGCGTTTAAAGTCGAGTGATGCAAACTTTAAGAATTCCACAATAAGAATATATGTATGTCAAAAATGTAACTATGTAAATCTAGTCAAATTTATAAAATAAACAAGGTACAACTACATACAAATAAAATGCAAATCACTTTTTGAAGTCACCTAAATTTATAAATACAATTAATAATACATGTAAATAATTTAATGCGCATTTTACGTAACCGAAACCTTAATATTTATAATAATAATAATATGTATATGTATATACGCGTGTACTATTAGAAATGTACATACATACATAGGCATAATGTATGTTCATAAATATATATATATATATATATATATATATATTTATATTTATTTTTTCCAAACATCTAGGAACAAGTAGCACTTAATATATACATACATATATGTTCATTAGTTATCTGTACATGTATTTGTGCATTTGTATGCTTATACATAGTATATATATATATATAATTTAACAGTTATTTAATACAAATACGAATGCAAATACTCAAGCTATTGTTTAATGAATCATTTTGTAGGCGCAGTGCTAAGATGTATTCTAGTCAATTTAGTCTAAAATGAGGTGCAAACACATACAATGCACACAAACACTACAAATATTAGAAATGCAGACAAGCGTATATTTACGTAGACCCATTAAAAAGAAATAATAATAATAATATGTACTTATGTATAAGGTGAATGCAATGAATAAAACAAATCCAGATTAAGCTAATTGTTGTAATTTTTGAGAAAATATTTGCTTACATGACAGATCAGCAATGTTGTCCTTCTTTTTTCGCAGCCTGTTTTTGTGTTATATTTAGTTATTTATCATTTTATTTTTTTACTAACTTACGGACCGATAAACCGTAACAGAAATCTCCTTGCTGCAATAAATGTATGTTGAAGTCCGCGTATTTTTTGTTTTCCACAACAACCTAAATAAACACAGTTTATTATATCAGACTACCGCATCATAATTTTGTTAGAATAGATCTTCTTGATTTGAAATTAGCAAAATGTAATTATTTTAAATATATAATTGTTGGCACAAATCGTTACAGATAGTAAAATATCGAACTATCGAATAAACTAACTCTTCTCTAAGCGTTATCGATAGTTGACCGATGTTCAGTATACATTTAACACTGCTAGCGAGTCAAGTTTTATTTGATTTAAATTTCACTTTTTATGCCTCATGATTGGACATGCTTTACCAAGGTGCCGAGAACTTAACTCGTAACAGTTACTCGTAATGACTTGTGAGTTGCGGGTACTCAGTAACTTGCGTATACTTCATGCAGTCGTAACGTAGCACGACTCCCTAGTACCAAAATAGTACTTTTAGTATTTTCTAACACATATTGTATATTTTATAGAAGGAGCATGCCAAGTGGCTACGCGATTTTTATTTACAACAGAAAATTTAGAAGCCTTGCGCTAGCAATAACTATTTGTACATAATTTGCGACATAGTTTTTGTGAATATACTTTAAAAAGACGCCTTGTGCGTTGTGGGCCACTTAGTACACACTTTTCTTAACTTAATTGTGTCATTTGTGTGTGTGAGTGAGTGTTTTGTATGTATACAGAATTTTTTTTTTGTTGTTTTGTTTGACTGTAAGCGCTTATACACAAATACACATATGTGCGGATGTAAGCTTGGAGAATTTAGTTAAATCAAAATCAACCCGAAATTGCATTCGAGCAAACTGTAAAAAAAAAATTCAATAAAGAAACCGTGTAACTAATACTAGATGAAGTGTGTACATCGGAGCTGAGATGCTCCATTGAGACGAGCATGGAAAAAGTGTAACAGACCCCCAGTTAAAATTGAAATCCAAGCAAGCAGACAGCCATAGCGAGAGATATAGCTTAAGAACCGCCGCGTCCAGGTCAGAACACGCACTTGTGTTCCATGTAGGCTAACTTAGAATGCTGTCCACAACAACAGGCGGCGCCAGCCAATCACCAGCAAACGCCGATGCAGCGGCTGCAAAATCCACTAAAATTGAGGGCCTAAAAACTGCGGTGAAGGTGAAAGCCGAACCCTTTTCCACGCTATCGCCAGGTAATAATCAATGATCGGGTTTTTTATTTCGACAGATGTACAAATTTGTTTCTTTTTTTATAGAGAACTCAAGCAATCAAAATCAGACCATGTCAGATGAGGCAGACGCACCTGCCAAGAACCCAACACAAAGCACAAACAACAATAACAACAACAACACTAATAGTAACAACAACAACAATAATAATAATAACAACAACAGCAGCAACAACAGCAGTAAAAACACTAACCCGAATACAAGTTGCGGCAGCAACATCGGCGCATCGGGGCCATCGGAAGTGTCGGGCACAGGAGTGGGTTGCAGTACAGCCGGCGCTCTAAGACAGAATTCGAGTAATAGCATCAATTCGCCGCCCAACGGCAAGCCCAACGCCAACCCCAACAATGCCAGCGATCAGTCGAACACAAATAGCAGCAGCAGCAGCAAGGTATCCGCCGGCCTTACCCAGATCGTGGATGGTGACCTGCATCAGGATGAATTGCTAAAAAAGAAAAAGGGCAACGCTAAGGAAGACGAGTGTGGTAATCTAGCAAGCATTTTTCTATATATTTTTTATCTATCTATAAGTATTTTTAAATAAGATTTATAAGGCGTGCTATTTAAAGGTGAACAATTTCTTCGTTATATATTATATTATATTTTTATATATTGCTTAATTAAGAGGCAAATTCTCATCAAGGTTAGGCAATATACAATTTGAACGAACATTTTTCAGTTTTACATAAAATGAAGCCAAGCCAATTTTGGGCTCGTTCGAATTTTCTGGCATTGAAATTGGAGATCATTTAAAATGATTTTTAAAATTAAAATTGTTTGAAACAATTTATACTATGTATACTATACTATCTTATAAATTATAATCCATGTTATTTTTGTTTAACAGCCAAGTCAACGCACGCGACCACGTCTGGAAACTTACCGTTGGAGAAAGCCAGTCAAAACAGCTCAGCAGTCGCTAGCGGCAACACAAAAGTCGGTTCTGTGAATGCTGCGGCGGTAGCTGTCAAGGAAGAGCCCGCAGATCTTCTCGGCAGCTTGGTGAACATGAAGAAAGAAGATAATTTCTCTCCAAGTATGTCTCCAGTGGGATTTGGATCAATCGGATCTATTGGTGGTCCATCTGGTGGTAGCGCACCGGATCGAACCGCCACGCCAGGTAAGTTAAGCTATTAATTTTTTTAAAATTTGTTTTTTGCGCTATTCTTTGCTTAATGTATTTTATTGTACGCCACCAGTCAAAATGGAACTGAGTTCTAATATCACGGAGAAAACGCCATCAGTTATGGGCCTGAACAGTGATGACATCGTCGGATGCAATACCTTGGTCAACTCACTGGATACTGATCGAATGAGCGATACAACCTCCTCAAATTCGAATGTCGCCGGTGGTGGTTCAGTCGGGGGTCCGACCGGGTCCGGAACTGGTCTCGGTGTCTCTCTTGGCATTGGCATCAATGTCTCGCCTGGCGCGTCCAATTTCATGGGCAGCAATAATAGCGTCGGCGGCGCTCTGGGCAACTGTTTGGATTATATGCAGCAGCAGAACCACATATTTGTCTTCTCAACGCAGTTGGCCAATAATGGCGCTGAGTCGGTGCTGAGTGGCCAGTTTCAGACGATAATTGCCTACCATTGCACGCAGCCGGCGACAAAGAGTTTCCTTGAGGACTTCTTTATGAAGAATCCAATGAAAATGAACAAGCTGCAACGGCAAAACTCGTTGGGCTTGGGTATTTGCAATATGCCTGGCCCTGGGGGTGGACAGACCTGGCTAAATGCCAATGCGAATTCCAATAACAACATGAGTGCTAACCTGAACACAAACCCGAACCCAAACCTGGCCAAAATGCTGCAACCGCAGCAAAAAGCTGGTGTGCCTGGTGGACCCAAATCGCATTTTAACAATCAAGCCGATAACATCAACAAGCAGCGAAACACTTTTGCTGATCCTTCGCCGGCCGATTCGCTGGTGAATGACAGCGACCTGATGTGCTGGGAGACGGGCAATGCTGGTGCTACAGTAAATCGAAATAGTCTTGAGGGCGCTCAAGGGGCGGCTGATGCGCAAGCGCTGAAGCTTATGGAGGGCGTCGAGAGTGTTGTCAGCGTGCTGGGCAAGTGCAACAGCGATTTGAGCGCAGACAACAACATAATATCGTTGCAGGGCGTCAAAGTGCCGGACGAGAACTTGACACCCCAACAACGCCAGCATCGGGAGGAGCAACTGGCAAAAATCAAAAAAATGAATCAGTTTTTGTTTCCGGAGAACGACAGTGGCGCAAATCAGTTGAACAAGCTGTCCAACGACTCCGCCATGGGCAATATAATGATGAACATGCCTGGCGCCTCGAATGCCCAAATGCGCCAAATGCAAATGCAGATGCAGGCTGCACAAAAGTCAGATCATATGCAGCTGGGAGAGGATGTTCTGATGCCGATGCCGCTGCCAACCGATGTTATTGGTGAGATCGGAGCCGTAATGTCGTGCAATAGTGGTCCGCAAAAGAATAATCTGCCGTGCGGGCCACCAGCGACCTCGTCGACAACAGCTGCAGCTACTGGCGGTCCAGTGGCAGGACCCGGATCAGGCGGTATGAACGTCAATATGAATGTTGGCATGCAATGCTCGAATAATCCGAATTTGATGACGAATTCACCTGAAATTATGAGCGGCTTTGGCAACACAAACTGCGTTATGGGCCTGGGGGTTGGACAAGGAGCTGGCGACAAAGGTGGCATCGCCAATCAAGATGGCATGCCAATGCCTCAGGGCGGTATGACACCGATGGAATGGACCAAAATGCAGCAGCAGTTTTTCGAAGAGCGCTTGAAGGTCGGCAAAGTGGGTTGCCGACCCGCTGGAATGCCTGGTCACGCCCAAGTACTTGGCCCGGGTCCTGGGCCAGGACCGGGATCGGGTGTTCAACAGCCGCCGCTTGCAGCTGGTTCTGGTAGCAATGCGGGTGGCTCTGTTAACGCATCAAATCCAGGAATGCGCAATAATGCACAAGGTCCGCCGCCACCCTATCATCCCACACAACGGTCGGCTTCGGTGCCAATTGCGACCCAATCTCCAAATCCATCGAGTCCCAATAATCTTTCCCTGCCTTCTCCCCGTACTGCTGGAGCCCTCGGATTGCCATCGAACTCACCCAGCATGGAGCTATCGACAGCAAACCCATCGGCGAGTGCAGCCCCGACATCAACTATGGGTGCCATAACAACGTCCAAAAACTGTTTTCAAAACGATGGCGGATCGCCTTCGAGTCGACATCGAAGCGGCGGCAATGCGACAAATGTCATGAATCATCATCTTAACAGTAATCCCAGTACGCCGCTGGCCCATCTCTCACCCAAGGAAATAGAACCTTTCAATTCAACACCGAGTGGTGGTAATTACTTGCAATTTTTATCTCCTTAATATAGATAGAACAAATTTTTATTTTTAATTTGGCTTATTCCAGGTGAATTGAAAAGTACACGGCCAAGTCCGCAACGACCCCGTTCGCCTGGAAGCGGTAATGCAAACCCCAACTCTGCGAATCATCTGATCGAGCCGAACAATATGGATTCGCGATTTCCGGCATCCAGCCCGGGGCTGAACTTCAATGTACATACGCAAATGCAAAATAATCCCAACACTGCCATGAATACATACAAAGGACCCAATGGCAACAACCCTCTGGAAGTAAATGTAAATATTTCTGAGATCGCACTATTTTTTATCCGTTCCTAAACTAAAAAAGCTTTCTTCGAATTGTCGTTTATCAAATATGCTTGCAGAGAGCACGTGTGCTTTATATTTTTATACCCTGAACCCATTGAAAATGGCTAAAAAAGGGTATAATGGTTTTGTGCAAATCTATGTAACAGGCAGAAGAAGGCAAATCCGATTCCCTAAAGTATATATATTCTTAATCAGATTCAATAGTTGAGTTGATTATTAGAATATAGACTCGTCCATGATCGATAACTCTTACTATTTTTCTAAAATCGATAAGAATATACAACCTCAAACTTTATAAGCGTATTTCGTAGACAGCTAGGACAGCTAGAGATACCAAGGTTGGTTCAAATGAATACTAATATACTATAACATATTAAAAAAAATCATAAAGATCGGCTAAGAAACACCGAAGGTTTTAAAGGAAACGTGTGGTAAAATTGATCAGATTTTACAAGACAGGTAGCATTAAGCACAATCAGTGCATGCATCTGCATACACACATATGTGTGTATGGGCTTAAATTTGTATAACAACAGCTCGCAGCTAAGTATCTCCGAGTATCAGAGTATCTCCGACTGGGATGCTCTCGGCTTAAGCAATATTAATTGTTATTCATAACTGCGTTTCATACAAAAATAAATTCTTAATTCAGTAGTCGGGTAGGAGATCGTGAAGATCGTGCCTAGTTTGGTTAGGATATATTGATATACCATAACAAGTTTTCGTACGTAAACAAATTTGATAACCGATTATTCTTTTGAGGGCATACAATATGTATTTCATTTTAATTTATTGCCACGCCTGTTCTCTCTCGAACTGCAGTTGATTACAAAATGTTTGTATTAAAACATGTTGAAGTCCATTGAAAATGGAAATGCAAATGTATGTAATGTATTCTTGATCAGGATCAACAGCTGAATCAAATTAGCCCTGTCCATCCGTTTGCATGAACGCATCCATCTCGGATATTATAAGGGCTGGAGACTTCAACTTTTTGAATTCAGACTCGTCTATGACACGCGCAAATCAAGTTTGCTTTCTTAAAATCGATAAAAGTTCTCAACAACCTCAAATTTTATAAGTTTATTTGTTAAGAACTAGATTGGTTTCACATATATAGTCATATATACTATTGCAATCAGAGAATCGTTTACAGTCAGATCGGTGAAAAAACACGAAAGTTATTACGGAAAACGTGTGGTATAATTTGACAACTTTGACTAAGCAACCGGCAAGCACTGTATAAGAGCTAGAGAGTTTAAGTTAGGTTTTTCATATTATCAATAACCCGCCTCGTTTTGTTTTGTTTTGTTTTTTTTTTTTTTTCGATATTTATAGATTTTTTACCCAGGTTTCTTAACATATTTCCGAAACTATAAGAGCTAGAGCCACCAAATTTGTTTCAATATGTTCGCGTAATCCATAGCAGATTTTGGCGGATATTTAGAATTTTTGATACCTCCGCTTAATCGCCCCAAATAGGAAAAAAGCTAAAAAAAAACTCAAATTAAATACTACAGACTTGCGCCTTGGTTTGTTTAATAAGTCCTGAAAACGTGTGTGTGTGGAATTGTGTATGTGTGTATGTATGCAAGGATGTTGAAGTGTTTTTAAATACAGGGTATCTTGTAGTGGGGCACACCCGACTAGACTCTTACTTGTTTTCCTTTTAAATTTAAAGGGATACAGGGTTGTTTTCAAAAATAAAGGTTCTTCAGCTGTGCGTGCTATACGAGAAACATATTCAAAATTTCAAGTCTCTAGCTTTTAGAGTATCTCAGATCTGTGGGTTCATAAAACATGGCTAAATCGAAAGTTCTGTCTCCTTGTTTCATATATTTATATTTATACAAAACCACCCATTTGAAACCATTTTCAATGGGAAAGCTAAACTTTAAAGATTGGTTTTTGCCATATTAAAATTTAAAGTTTTGTAATCATATCGAATATATTAAGAGCTGGTACACATCAAATGCGATCAAATGCATCAAATGAAGGAAAAAATATTTTGGATAGGTTTCCCCACTTTCCCCGAATATAAAATAATAATTTTATTCATAGTTGTTCACGAAGTGAAAATAATATATTGTGTCCGTGCAATGTCCGTCTTGTCAAATTTTTTCACCGCTATTAAAGCTAGAGATTTAAAATTTAATCAAGTAACAACGCTGCAGTTGGGCGTTACCGACTGCGTTATACTCGTTCACGGTCTTAATTATTATTGTTATTTTGGAAAATATCGGTATTTTGTAAGTTGTGTCTTTACCCAATCTTTGAAGGTGGTGACCAGTTATCTATGTTCCAAATTTGGATACTCTAGCTTGAAAATTGTGCGAGATATAGATTTATTCGATTTTTGCGATGGTTTGGTGACTAGCTCAAAAACTGTGGGAGATATATCAAGGGTATCAAGGTCTCAAGCTATCTACATACAACATTTGGTGACTCTATATTTAAGTTTGTCGGAAGTATTTACCTTTGATCGATTTGCGCTTTGAGGTGTATCAAATGGCAAATTTGGTATGCAGATAGCTGGTGATCTCCCCCAAAGATTGCTTCCTTAATATTCCGGCCACGCTGACTAGAACGGAACGGATTTGAAGTACAGTAACTGCTAGTCGGTTACCATCGATTAGGGATTGGTTTTTGTTAATTATTTTAATTATTACGCGCAATAAAAACCAAAAAATTCGTTTATTTCTAGCGCCAAAATTGCGGATCCGGTGGACCACCTGTACAATTTGCTCGTCGTTCCGATAATATGCCTTTGAATCCGAACAGCAGCAATCGACCAGCACAAAATAAGATGACACAGAACTTTGATCCTATATCGTCGTTAGCACAGATGTCGCAGCAGCTGACTAGCTGCGTGTCTGGAGTTGGAAGTCCCGCCGGCGGGATGAATATGATGGGCCCGGGTCCGGTGGATATGAATATGGAGCATGGCGGCATGGTGCCAAACTTGGATGCGCAAAGCATGGATCACATGAGCCACACACCCGGTGGCAATGCTCCCAACAATTGTCATCCCATAAACCCGTTGATTAACTCGATGGGTCAACGCATGTTGAATCCGAAGATGGCCGGCATAGGGTCCGGCTTTAGTCCTGGACCCAACGGTGTGGTACGTGATGGGCCTGGAGGTCCAGTTGGGCCGGGTTTTCATGGGATATTACCGTCGGGCCCGCGGATGAATCGGGTGCCCGTCAACTTTGGCCCCAATTTCAATCCGAATATCCAAGTAAAGGCCAGCACACCGAACACAATACAATACATGCCAGTGAGGCCGCAAAACAATAACCATAACAATGGTAATAACAATGGCAATGTGCGAATGGCACCCAGCCTGGAGTTCTTGCAGCGCTATGCCAATCCACAGATGGCTAACAGCGTGGGTGTCCCGCCAATTGGTCACGGGATTGGCAATGATGGTGGACCTATGATGATCGGAGCGGGTGGTCCCATGAATATGAACTCACCGAACGAGCAGCAACAGAGCAAAATGGGTAATAATCACAGTGGCAACGGCATCAATATGAATTTTTTCCAAAACTGTAATCAGCTACCTGGCCTCGATGATGAAGGCGGTGCGGTGGGGGTGGGGGTGGGGGTTGGGGGAGTTGGGCTGACAGGCCATGATATGAACATTAGTCAAACACCAATGATTCGTGGCATGCGGCCACACGGGATGCGACAGCACGGTGGCCTGGGTATTCGGATGCAAGCGCCTGGAGTCAATATTGTTAATCGACAGCAAGGGCAGTTTCCCACTCCGGACGGCTTGGACTGCAACGATCCGAGTGTAATGTTCAACAATGGCGCCGGATCCTGCAATACTTCGCCGGCAATGTTTGCGGCATCACAGCAAGGACAACCGAAGGGACAGCACTTAAAGTCCATGCCGGGCGGCATGTGCCAAACTCAAGTCGCTCCAAATGTGGGCATGCAAGGCCCAGGCGCGATACACGTACAGGGACAGGGGCATCCTGTAATGAGTGGCCCCAACAACAGTAACCTTATATCGTCTGCTGGCAACGGTGGCGGCTCCGGCGGTGGAATCGGAGTCAACTTTGTGGGCCCGTCGTCAAATGATTTAAAATATGCTCAACAATACCACAGCTTTCAGCAGCAACTCTACGCAACCAATACAAGGAGTCAGCAGCAGCAGCAGCAACAACAACAAGGTGGCGGCAACATGATTGCCATGCCCCCAAATTTGTCGCCAAATCCGGCGTTTTTTGTGAACAAATAAGCAATTTAAGCCGACCCACAGGTGCATCTGTTTTCTGAACTAGTCTTCGCAGCGAGCAACTGGCATGAAGCTTTCTCCAAATAAGATTTGTTATTAGCTTATTATCGTAGATATCTTAGCGAGAGGAGAAGCCAAGTAAAAGCGAAGTTTGCCTATCTTTCCTGAACTCGTTGGCAAGGTATCATCAAATCAGATCAAATCAGATCGCGAATGATGTGGTGGGTATACATCACATAAGTGCTACAGACAAGAGCAATCGATATCGAAGATAAAGCTGATTGGGGGGCTATGTATATGTAATTAATTAGATGAGGAAACCCAGACCTGCAGCTTTAAATACTTATTGTAACCTGTACGCTGGACTCTGTATTAAACGCAATTAAACAGAATTGTATGTAATATAATAATAATTATTAAATATAATACCTATATTATAATCAATGTTAAGATAACTAAGATACACGCATGTAAATTCTTCCATTAAACATGTGAACAGAAATCCAACATCGACATCATACCATTTGTATGTATATTATTTTTAGTAATACGACGTGTGCTCAAAAACTAACGGAAATTTTATTATTTCGCACTGGATGAAATAAATTATTGCCGATCGTTCCTAAAACCGTTTTAATTTTCAAATCGCTAATACCAAATTTAAAGAGCATATTTGGACATTTATAAAGTGGGCGGATAATAAATGTTTGACATTACAATCGATCTTCACATATGTCAATTTCAAAATCCACCCCACAGATTTAGAAGTGAATATAAATATATTTGTTCAAAGTTGCTTTATTCATACAGGATTGTGTAAATTTCAATTGTACATTCTTAAAAATTACCCGACTATTTTTGCAAAAGCTGGTCTTTGATTTTAGACCATGGATATTGTGCAAAAAAGTTTCTTTCAAATTGTCTGTAACTCACCCCGTTTCCCTGAAATTGATAATTATTTACTTTTAGCCTATGGTTTTTAGGTATATATATAATCTAATTATAATGGTATAATGGTCTTGTGCAAATGTATGTAATAGGCAGAAGTGTTCTTGATCAGTATGTACGCGCCGATCTCGGAATCTAAAAGAGCTACAGACTTCAACTTTTTTAATAATTGATAGCTCTTAACGCTTTCCTAAAAACTCTACAATAATTCAAATTTTGAAAATTTCTATCGTAGACTATGAGAGCTAGAGACACAAAATTGGGCTCAAATGGCTGTTTTAATTTTCTATAACACTAAAAGAATTTGTTGAAAAAGATCTTTTAATTAAGCGCCCGACTAGGAGATTCCCCGAACCCATTGCACATAACTGTGCATAAATACATATTCAAATTCACACTTGAAAACTCTATTCTAAATTAATTTCGCAACTAAAAAGTTATGATCTTTATGAAATTTTGAGGACTTAACAAGAGCAGAAGAAGTTTGATGTTTTATGGTCTCCGGTTTGCTCTATTATAAATTCTAGTCATTAAAATGTGTATCAAATTTCTTCAGATAAATTGTTAGAGGGTTTATGCAGCACTGACAAATTGTCTCTTTTATCTCTTTTAAACTTGAACACGAAATAATTTGCCATGGATTGGTGTTTACATGGAACCGCATTCTATTCCAAACAGCAATGTTAAAATCTCTTGGGCCACCAACTCATAAAAGTTTAGAGTTACAATTTGAAGAAACCATGTGGTAAAAGGCCTGACCAGAGGACCATTTTCTGGTAACATTGGTAATTAGGAGAATGCGGAACTAGGCTGCGGACATCTGGGCTCTTTTGTTTCAGTTGCGGTTTAACACCCAAAGAAGGGTGGATCCTTAGCTCGGCGTGGATCGTAGATCGGAAGAGGTTTTCGATATGCTTCGTTCCGAACCAAGGCGAAATTTATTATTAACCAGTATTGTCTTCAATTTGGTACCTGTTATATTGATGTTAAATACCTATTGTGATAAAATTTGTAAATATTATATCTATATACATATGGTCAATTAGGTATCAGTCCCGACTAGAAGATACCCTGAACCCAACACCATTCTACAAAAGACAATATAAATACTGTATTTGATTGTACACAATGGCTGACTAGGACATATCCTGAACCCTGTGTCCCTGAACCAATCGTCCCCAATATCGATAAAAAAAAACCGCAAATCAAATACTACAGATTTGCAAATTGGTGTATACATACATTTCAAATTCATTTATAAAGACAGATCGCAGGGATCAGGGTATCTCCTAGTCGGGCGATTCCGACTAGAGCCTTCTCACTTGTTTTTATACCCTGAACCCATTGAAAATGGGTAAAAAGGGTATAATGGTTTTGTGCACTTGTATGTAACGGGCAGAAGGCGGCATATCCGACCCCATAAAGTATATATACAGTTGCTCACAGCTTATTTCAACCAGCACCCAAAAAATGTTTTAATGAGCTATAATAACTAAACCAAAAAAACATATCAAAATTCTGTAAATGCAGATTGTAGCCTAATGTTTTAACTTATCAACTATGGCTTCATTTATTTTTTAAGATTTTTTTATATTTTTTTATCAAAAACTAAGAAATCAACCAAAAACAATGCCACAGCCTATTTCAACCAGGTAACAAATGACATCTTAAAACTATGTTTATCGATAAACAGATATATTTAAATTTGATATGACCGGCCTTTTCATCTAAAACTAATTTAATCCGCTTTTGCTTGGATCGATCAGCTTTTGGGCGACTTACGACGTAATTTTGACCCATTCCTCCACCTAAGGTATTTTTATGTCCGATTTGTTGGATATCTTCAGATTTTTAATGTTTATGTCCAAAATTTTTCACAATTATTCGATAATGTTTATATCGAGCGACTGATCCGGTTGCACAACCATGTTATAGGACAGTTCCAAATCAGTCAAATTTGTACAATACCCGACTTCTGCTTGTCATTGGTCATTGTTTTGGTAAAATCTGAAATCATCACGAATTTCCGGATAATCCGCACTTGCATGCAATTTTTTTTTTTCTTAATTTCAAGGTAATGACACGTGTTCATCGTTGTCTCAATAAACTCGAAATTTCCAACTCCGGCTTCTGACGTACAGGCCCAATATTGCTTTTGAATTTTTTGTTTGTAAATGGATTGTACATACATTTCAATGCTCTTAATAAGTCCTGAAAATTTCTTAACGATCATACATTTAGTTTAAAAGGGATCAGGGTATCTCCTAGTCGGGCGGCCCCGACTAGAGCCTTCGTACTTGTTTTGCTTTATTGATGTTGGAGGCGATTGGGAGGTATCCAAAATCCGAATTTCAAAATCTGCATCTGCTTCACATAACGTACTGAAGTTTGTAACTCTAGTTTTAGAAATCTAAAGGTTGAAACGGAGCAAGATATTGAAAGAAGTGATAAGTTTCTTCTGCATATTGCTTACATTCTAAAGTCGAAAAGTGTAGGTCTCTAGTTTTTGCAGATTTCAAGACGGACGGATAGACGGACATTGCATAATTAACTCAGCTCCTCGTCCCGATTAAAATATAAATACTTTATGAGGTCGGAGACGCTTCTTTATGCCTATTACGCTCATTTGATTAACAGTAAATATTTTAATGCCACGTTTCGCATTAAAAATGGAGCATTAATTATCAGTTATCAATAGTTAGTCAGAGAACAAAGTGTAGACAAACAGAGTTTAGGATAAACAATTAAATAAATCAACGTGCTTTAGATTATTAATGTTGCAAGAGACATTTTATTTATATTGTATAATGTATTATCTAACTGAAAGCAGATAATATTTAAGTATACATGCAATTAAAAATGTTAAAGAAACCAAAGTGCACTTTGCAGTCGATATCCTTTTTTGGTGGCGCTTATCCTGACTGACTGACTGACTGGGGTACTGGCCATCAACGTACAGCCTGAATAATGACGGCTAGGTAGCTGAAAATTTCACTTACTTGGGTGCAAGTAAGCACTAAGTTTATTTAATTTATTAGTTAAAAGAAGAAATAAAAAAACAAAAAACAAAAAAAACTCGATGAAATTATAAAATAAAAAATATACAATAAAAAAATACATATTATATTAAAAATCGTTCTGTGGAAAATGGAAAATGCTTTAGTTATTTGCCGTGGTGTTATACGTACATATTTATTATTTCACAGATTAGGCCAAACTACTTGGTGGGTGGCTCAGCCACCAGGTGGGTCGGCTCCCTGCGATGCCAAAAATGCTCATATTTCTATTTGAAATTAGAAACAAGCAAGAATGTTTCAGTCGGGCGTTACCCACTGCATTGTACTCGTTCATGGTCTTAATTATTTTTATAAAATTTTATTTAATAAATAAATAATAGTAAATAAATAATAATAAAATAATTTTTATTTAAATTTTATAAAATTTCGGCTTTTAGAAATTTAAAATTTTTTGACCAGTAATCTACCTTCAAAATTGCTCTAGCTCTAAAACTGTGGAATATATAAGCTTTCGCGATTCGTGGGGCCGAGATATCAATGCCGAAATCTTTGGGGAAGGTCACCAGCTAAGTACACACCAAGTTTGGGGACTCTAGTTTAAAATTGTGGATTTTATCGATTTGCGATTTTATGTGTTAAATAAAATTAAAATGCCTAACACTTAATTTGACGCGGGTCCACACGAGAATGTATCCAAAATTTGAAGTCTCTATCTTCAATAGCGGTGAAAAAATGCGGTCATACGCACATACTGATGGCCGGACAGCAAGACGGACATTGCACAAACCCAATATACTCTTTTCAGTTCGTGACCGAGTATAAACAAATTTTTTTGAATATTGTTTTTTTATTTACCACTTGATTTTTGTAAAAATTAAATTATAACAATTATGGTTTGACATAGAATGTTTTATGAACAGTTAATATTTAGTCGGAAAGTCAAGTCTAAGGGATGATGTTGTTTCAACCGCTTAATATGTAGACTATTTTCTAGGGTCAGAAATATAAAAAAAACATTTCCAAGTGCTTAGCTGTTGCTTGCTGTGTGTTTTTTTTTAAATTTATTAAAACAATTAACAAAATGCAATTTTTGAGTTTATTTTTAAATCTAACAAACGAGAGTGCATACTCGACTAGGAGATACCCTGAACCATATTAAACAATTAACAACTCCATATAAAAGCTACTTGGTTTGTGAAATTTGTTTAATTTTAGCAGACATTTTCATTAATAACTTTTGGGTGTCTCAACCAATTTGGATGTAGCTTTTTGCAATAGATTCAGATTCATAGTACCCAAAAAATCCGAAAAACATCCGGACGGACAGTAGGACAAGTGGACAAACGGACAGCGTGACGGACATTGTACAAGCCCAATATACTAGTTTCAATTTTTGAAGGAGTATAAAAACCTGTAAGAATGTGTTCTATGTACATCTATACAAAAATAAACAACTGGTTAATGGTTTGTCAAAGTTGTCAAAATTTACCACACGTTTTCTTTAATTTTTCTGCGGTTTATAACAGATTTTGATAAAATCTTTTTTCAAATATGCAGAAAAAAATCGATCATTTAAAAACAACTTGATTTGCGCGTGTCTTGGACGAGTTTTATTCGAAAATTGAAGTTTTTTAGTTCCAACATCGTCACGTTCATACAGACGGACGAACTGAAGGATGGCCGTGGCTGTATCGACTCGACTGCTGATCCTGATCAAGTGTTTGTACATAAAACTAAAGTATAATCTTTATGAAATTATGTTATATATAAATACATATATATAATAGTTTGGAAGTTACTATACATGTGTGTTTCAATATATTCGCGTAAAGCAGATTTTGAATTTGTTTTGTACATAGATTTGCATGCTCTTGTGAAGTCCTTAAAATTTCATAAAGCTCATGCTTTTAGTTTAGAAGTTAATTAAAAATTTTGTCACTAAGTGCATGTGTAGGATATATCCTAGTCTGGCGCTCCCGACTAGAGCCTTCCCACTTGTTTTAAGGTCCGTAGGTTATGAGAGATAGAAAAACAAAATGTGGGTCATGTAAATATACTATAGCACTACGAGGGTTTTTTTTTTAATTTTTATATTTCAATTAAATCGGTTTTCTGTTACCTTAGTGGCAACTTAATCTAGTTTTACATTTAGGGGAAGGAACAATATATCACAGATGATACAGAAATATAATTTACATATGTATATGGGGAAAGGAATATTATTTATAGCATTTACAAAAAGTACAATTATAAATATATGTAATTTGAATTAAAATATTAATTAAACTGGATGGCACCTTTTAAAACTACGAATCTATTGCTAAATATTCGACAAGTTCAGTTAAGAAACACAAAAGTTGTTAAAGAAAAAAACGCAAATCAAATACTACAGATTTGTGAATTGATGTTTACATACATTTCAATGCTCTTATTAAGTTCTGAAAATTTTATAACGATAATACATTTAGTGTACAAGAATATTAAGAATTTCATTTGGGTGCTAAGCGCAACAAATTATATATTATATATATTATATTTATATATTATATATAAATATTAAAATTATATATTATACATATATATTTATGTACATGTACACAAAATAGACAAACGCAGAATTTTGTTTATTTTTTCTCGAAGTCTTTTCTGCATTTGTTTGGTTTTATCACAGAATATTCAAATGAAAGTGTGGCAGCTGAAGTAAAAGTAAGAAAGTAGAAGGAATGCGCGGATCTTTTATGTTTTCTTATTTCGCTAATAATTATTAATATTTATCTTTTTTGACAAATTCAAAATTTTTAGCGTTCTGAAGTTAATAAGTTGGCGATTTGAAAGGGGATTTCAGTTATTATATTAGTTTTTTGTTGATAATAATCAATTAAAAGGTTTTTTCTTAATTGTGGGTATGTGTGAAATGCTGGATTCAGGGTATCTCCTAGTCGGGCAGTGCCGAATAGAGCAATCTCTATGTATGTTGGGGATTGAAAGCTAAAGCTTATTTTTGTTGTATTCTATATAGATATTTGAATGTCACATTTAAAATAGAACAATAAATCACATCAGTTATTTAGTTAGTTAGGCGGCAACTGAAGGCATATCCGACCATATCAATATATACAAGTATATAGTTTTGATCAGGCCAGCAAGTTGAGTTTGTTGCACCCAGTAAATATGTTTTAGTCGGTCAAAAAGAATTTGTCGTTGTAGTTTTGACGGTAAAGCAATATAATATAAGACATGTGACATACACTGGCCCTCTGCAGTCGAGTATTTTGAGTCGATAATTTAAAAAAAAAAATAATAAAATAATAATAAATAATATACCCACGTGTCATATACTGGCGCTCTGGCAGTCGTGTATTTTGAGTCGATAATTTGAAATTAAGTGCTTGTTCAGTTGGCAAGCCGGTTTTTTGGTCATCAACTTCTATATGCCCTGTTCATATTGCTCCTTCACTCCCCCGCCATTGTTCCTGTGCGTGTGCGTGTGTGTGTGTGTTTCCACCCCCGCTCTTGTGTTGATGTTTTACGAGCAAGCAAATGGTCGTGTGCAGCTATCGGACTCGGACTCGGACTCGAACTCGGACTCAAACTGGGACTGGGACTCGTGCTATGGCCTTGGTAGGGGCGTTGGAATGGTTGTTCCTTTTGTTCCTGCCTCTGCCTGCCTCTTCTTCTGGTGGTGAGTATTCGTACTGTGGAAGAAACAAGATGGTTGGTTGAGCGCAAGGACCGATACAAAAGTACACACACACACACAAACACACACACGCACACACACACACACACATTCAAATATAAATGTGAAACGTCCATTTGAACGTCCACCCTCTTCTGGCACCCGCGAGTTTCGTTATTTCAAAGGAGCAAAAAATACTTACAACAATGAGACAATTGCTTACCCAATAGCTTTAGAAACACCAACTATTTGGTGTACAGAAAAATCTATAAAAATGGTCGAAAATATATGCTAGTCGATTTCATTGAAAATGTTACGCAAACAGTATTAAAGAAATTTAAAAAATATTCAAACGAAATAAAATATAACGTTAGACGCATATTTCAAACTATTGCAGGAAGTATTGCGTAATTAATTAAAACGTTTTTAACGTTTTCTCATGCTTTTAAATCACATTTATTTCGATTCTGATAAAACGAAAATATTTTTAATTACTTGCCGTCCTTGGGCAACCTTGGATCAAAGCCCAGACCAGGGTTATTTGAATACAGTTAGTTTATAAATATATCCTATACCTTAAATTATAATAATAAAGTTGTTTAATTAAGCACTTTGCTTTGAATCAAAAATTGAACTGTTCTAAAATAAAATGTGGGTTAATGTAGGCATATCTGACACCATAAAGTATATCTATATATAAATCTGTTTGTCCCGATTGGGGAATGATAATCAACGCATGAGAGCTACAAAGCAGAAATTTTCAAAGTGGCTACTAAGGCTGGATTTTAGTAAATTCGATCCCCAAGCCCGAAAATTGGTGAAAAACCGTTGTTTGCAACTTTTTTGTTCTTATCCGATCATCATCAAATTTAATTTCACAGATACATATGAAAATTGTTTAGAAAAGTTATTCCCCTGGGTGGAAAATGAGTGAAAGTTTCATTTTATTGCAATTAGCTTCAAATTTATTTTTAAACGTTTAATAACAAAATATAATCATAAAATTTTGGAAAATTCGCTTGTAAAATCGGAAAACTGATGGAAAATGCTTTTTATTTTCCATTCAATCGGATTCAAAATTATGTCAAAGATCTTTATGGAAGTTCTACAAAAACGGTATTCACAGTTTTTGGTAAATCCACCTACTTGCGTGGAAATTGGGAGGTCGATTTTAAATTTGTCTTAAATTTTTTGTTTAAATTTTCAAATATTCACATAAAAAATATGAACACAATATTTTTTTTGTGTTTATTGGTTTGCAGTAATGAAAACGATGGCAAAATCTGCTAATTATAAAAACGGTGTGATTTCCCGAATTCAAACAATTAAATCGTATAACAAAATAAAAATAATTATAAAAAATATAAAAAATAATAAAGAATATACAAAGAATATTTTACTTGTCACACGTTATAAATTTTAATCGTTTTAATCGCTGGATCAGCAAATTAGCCCATTGTGAAGTAGGGGGAATATGATAAATTGTGTGTATCTATTTTGTTAAATTTAATCTTACAACTGCATAATTTGTAAAAAATAGGTTCAGTCTGTTCGGTAAAAGGCTATCCGAATAAAAGTTGGTATAATTCTTTATTTTGTTAGAGGCTATACATGTCGGGATTGGTCGAATCCGAATCACATAATGATCAGTCAGCAAGATATTTGAGAAAACTTTCTTTTTATAGGGTTAACTTTCCGTATATTAAAGGCGAATATGACGTAAACACTCGTAACTGGATAACTATATTCGTTACATACACACAATTTTAATGTAAAAGAAATACAAAATTCATATATAATATAAAATACAAAAAAAGCTTTCTCTGTATATGCACATTTTGTATATTATTATTTATATATTTTTTTAACAGGTGCACAGTGATGCAACTTGCTGACATCAAGCTTTAATTTACAATAATATCTAAATATTTTGTTAATTTTTGCGTTTACTTTTGGATAATCTCGGAGCTCACACATGTTCTGCTTCGGTGTTGAAATCAAAATGAGCCGCCTGGTCACAGAAAAACATATACAATGTTTTCACTTTCACATCACATCCACAAGCGCCACATGTGTGTGTCTGTGCCTGTCTGTGTGTGTGTGTGTGTGTGTGTGTATGTGTATACTCCATGCGAGGATGATGAGAACTCGCTCTCGCATTCTCAATTGTTGTGAGCATTACTGGGGAGTCACAACAACAACAATGAGGCATATGTGAGCAAAGTGGGAAGCCTTTAGTAACCACTGGCCGGCACACATATATATACTATATATATATATATATATATGCCCTCAGTCACGTATGCAGAACTTGATACGACCGGTTTATCCAGTTCTCGTTCTCGTTCTGAAGGCCGATAGTATGCAAATTTGAATGATTGCCTACAACTGACCTATGCAGGGCAAAACAGGACAAACAGGACACTCCAAAACCCAACCCCCTGCGATCGTAGTTGGCAATGGTCCGTTCTGAGCCTTAACTCTAATGCAGCGAGCCGTTAGCGAAGTACAACTAATTTGAATACTTGCTGCAGCAGCTTTTGCGCGCATCTGCTGGACCTAATGTCCTGCTGTTGTCCTGCTCGTATGCCTACCCCTCACCCCAACACGACTACTCCGCTGGCGATGACAGCGACCTTAGGGTATCGTGAGAAAACCAGTTTTCCAGGTGTGCCTTTTACCGTTGCCGTTGCCTTTGGCCGCCCAGTGGGCCAGAAATGTCCGGTGGGTCACCAACTAAACTAAACAGGCAACGCAGCTATTTGCAGGCAACCTTCACAGCATCCTTCAGCATCCTTAAGTTGCAACGCAACCCAATTTTTCTTCTTTTCTTAGGGTTAACGGAGAGCGCTTTCAATATAGAAGTCCTTAAGGGGTGGCCGGGGTACCTGAGCTGAGGTGAACTGAGCTGAGCTGAGCTGAGGTGTTGATTTACATAAATGTGTGCAGATCTATGCTTGATGTACTTGATGCGACAGGGAGATCTTCCGCCAGGACAGTCTACACATCCTTAGACTGCCCTCTTGCACAGTTTTCGTTTGATTGCATACATAAAATCAGAACTCAGAACTTTTTGATTGGGACTGGAGATTGGAACCGAATTAAACTTGTTTTACTCTTATGGCACATGACCTACTTTTTTTTGATTTTATTACATCTATAAATATATTATTATTTTTTATTTTAGCTCAGAACTTATTAATTTTTTTTTTGTTTTTATTACATCTATAACTATATTATTATTTTTTTATTTTAACTCAGAATTTATTATTTTTTTTTTATTACATCTATAACTAATTATTATTTTTTTTATTTTAGCTCAGAATTTATTAGTTTTTTTTTGTTTTTATTACATCTATAACTATATTATTATTTTTTATTATAGCTCAGAATTTATTAATTTTTTGTTTTGTTTTTATTACATCTATAACTATATTATTCTTTTTTTATTTTAGCTCAGAATTTATTAATTTTTTATTACAGCTATAACTATATTATTCTTTTTTATTTTAGCTCAGAATTTATAATAATTTATAATAATTAAAAAATCGCCATAAATTGCATTAGTTGCACATGTCAGTAAAATTGGGCTTTTGTAAATGTGGACCTCTTTTTTGATATACTTGTCGCATATTGGGATATATCAGTGATAATACATGAATCACCCGAACTTGGAATGGTTTATTTTTGGATGCCAAGCATTATGCATCAGCGCATAAAAACAATCTAGAACCATTAATTTTTATAGCAATATGACCATTAGTTTTTATAGCAATATGATAATCATTTTTTTACTCATTTAAATATATAGAATTGGAATTAGTGTCTGAATCTGACTGCTTCATTATAACAGTAATCTACTTCTTTCTTTGGTGCTTTAAGATACCGACTGGGTACAGAGTATCTGCTAGTCGGTCAATCCTGAGTATATAAACTGTAGCTCTGGCTTCTCGGCTAAGACAATTTGCATTCATACATTTGCCTAAGATTTGAACAACTAAATATATATATTATATATTGTAAAACAATAAAATATAAAATTTAAAAAAAAGATTTTCTTCAATTTCCTAAATGACAGCAAGTCAGGAAACAGGACTATTTTATGTTATTATATATATGGGCCAACAGTGGCCACTGTTGTTGCACAAGTGTTTAATTTATAGAGTGGGTGATTTTTTATTTTCTTGACGGTCTTAAAGCAGGAATACACATTTTATGAATTCGCATGAGGCGAAATGCGCACAATTTTCTTTTTACAAAGTGGCGAAAGCTTAGTTTTTCTGCGTGACTGTACTTGCTTGTGCCCATTCCCATTTAATTTGTGCGGCCCATGCCTTGCCCCATCTTAATTTTTGCAGCCCACTCCATCGATATCAGCATTGCCATCGCCATCGTCATAGCCAGTCATTGCCATTGCCATCGTGGTGGCCACCACCACCAACGCCACCAGCACCACCTTGGCCCGGCACAAGCGGGTGATTTAAAAATTTAATGCCTCGCGGCTATTAATGGTAGAAAATGCTTGCGTAATAAAACAAAACGGCGGTGGGTGGTGGGTGGCGGTGAGTGGGTGGTGGGTGGTGCTGGTCGGTATGCGCAGGACGCTGGGCCATCTAAAAAGCGGACCGACCGCCTAAAACTGGAACGTACGACGAGAAGTGACAAGAAGGGAGGCGAGAAAAATCAAAAGAAGAAATAAATATGGCGCGCGTTTGTAAAATAAGAAATTTTAAATTCAAATATTGATGATGATGATGCCGATGATGATGATGATGATGACGTTGCAGAGAAACAACGCGTCCTGGACTTATTTCTCTTCAACACACTTCCATCCTTACCCCCAACCTCAACCCAATGTCGGCACAGTCCGGAGAAGCTCGTCGATGGCGTTCGGCCGTAAGGCAGTGAAACACCAATTTTTCTTTGGCTTCCAAGCTGGCCTCACTGCCTTTTTTGCGCTGTCGGCGGCTTGGACTCTGTTGACTCTGAACCACTACCGGTCCTTCTCAATAGAGTACTGACAAGTGTGTTGGGCGGTGGGCGGTGGGCGTTGGGAAGATGCTGAATTGCTCTCCTCACGATGCGAATTGTGCTTTGTATCTAACCTGGCAATGGGGCTGTCGTCGCTGGTGGTTGGTTTTCTTATTTATTTAAATTCTTTTTCTCCCCTTTTTTTCCGTTTTCTGTTTTTTGTTTTTACAAAAAGCACGAGGACGAGGTCGTGGCCGAAGTGTGTGCCTAACTCTGAGCCTAACGGACAACGCCATCCGGGCCCATGCCCGGAATTAATAAATATTGTTTCGTGCAGCTCCGCCATCTCAACTGATAACCAAAATAAGAGTACACCAAATTGATGCAGTACAATACAAGCTGACAATCTACTAAGTACAACAAAAAAGCATTCCATTAGGCTTGATAAATTGTAATTGCGTAGCTTTGATTCCCGTAGAAACTGAGTTTGTCAGTTATACATATATAATACATAATAATACAATATAATAAATATGCGATTGTTCTTAAGTATGACTCTTATTCAAGGTGAACCCTCAACAGAATTGTCTAAAAATTTTTAGAAAATCATAAAAATCTATATCTGCTATTGGCTAAAAGTCACAGTTTACAAATAGTCAGTATCCAATAAAAATGGTAACATGAAATTGTAAAACTGCTTACAACGGTAAGTGAAAGGTTTCTTTAAGACCTTCTAGAGTTGAGTTGATTTATCTAAGCCTGCCCCCTGCCCTTTTTTCCATCCTTCTTCCTTTTATCTGAATGTCTGGGTAAGCACGTTAATATCGGAAACTTTTGACCAATTGATATAAAATCTTGATATATTGTGTTGTCCAACATAATTATTATTATTATGTATATAATTACTATTATGCGTTTTCCCAAAATTAATAAATATCGATCAAAGGTTCTGGTTCTTGGATAACACAAAAAAAACTCATAAATTACACGTAATCTTTTAATTTTTTATATAGACAAACATTTGAATTACATTTTTATGCTAATTTTTAGAGCATAGTCTGGATTATTCTTGAACAAGTATATATTCGGAAACTTAAAGAGTTTAGCTGCTATAGTTTCCGAGATTGATGCGCTCACACATACAGACGGACAAAAGTACAAGCGGACATGGCTGAATTGATTTAGCTAGTAATGCTGACCTACAATATATACACTTTATGCGGTCGGAGATATTTTCTTCCGCGTGTTACATACTTTTTTTTACCCATTTTCAATGGGCTGAGAGTATATAATGATTTTAGCTAGCCAAGATTTAAATTTTATCTTAAATAATACACCGTCACAAAATGTGTATGAGGCACTTGTTAAACACTTGTTAATAAGTATTAAAAAGTATCTGTAAGTATATATTTATTTTTTGTATCAGTCTAGCCGTCCGTCGAGCTGAAAGACTTTAAGATACATAAATTGTTTCCGTGCCAAAAATTAGTAATTTATTAGTCTAAGGTCGTTACTACAATAATCGATTTGTGTGTTGATTTATTATTATTTTTGTTTAAAAATACTGTTATAAGCTATTAATCCACTAATTGAGTGGTACTAGCTTCTATAGCTTATACATTTACATTGCATTCAAATTCGAATCTTCGTTTTTTAGTTGATGACTGGATGCTGCAAAATATACTTTTCATAATTTCATTTTTATTTAGATTCTGTCTCTGATTTCATTACGTAGTACAAGGCTATTTATATAAATGGCCTAATATAATAATATTATATGTGTGTTGTCGAAAAGTTGCACTGGAAGGATGTTGTCCTGGTTCTCAAAACATTGCTTCTTCCAGGTAAGTGTCTATGCTCAAGATAAGCTCCAAATACTTAACGGAGTGGGCAGTGCAATTTCACAATTGGGCACCTTTGGTACTACATTTAATACAAGATTTAATGATAACTAAAAGCTTAGCATTTAGTATTGTTGTTGCTTAAAGTGCTGTATTTGAATGGTATTGAATGGTAAAATTAATATTTTTAATATTTGTTTTTCTAATAGGAAATTAATAAATTTACTTTAATATACTTTACTTTAATAAGTTAACTTAGAGGAGACCGAGAAGCAACAAAAAATAAGAGAGAGAGAGAGAGAGAGAGAAAGAGAAAGAAGAATAATTAATTTAGTATTTATTGCTATTATTAACCACATGTATAAGTACAAACTTTATTATTTTCTAAAGAACAAACAAATAACAAAATTATTAGGTGCAACTTATAGTGGTTAAAAAGCAAAAGATGTATATAAAACAGGAAAAACAAGTAAGAACGTTGCAGGCGGGCGTTACCGACTGCGTTGTATTCGTTTACGGTCTTAATTATTTTTGTTATTTTGGACAATTTCGGTTTTTCTAAATTATATTTTTTTTACCTAAATATCGGGGTCTCTAGCTCTAAAACTGTGGAAGATATAAGCTTTCCCGATTTGTGGGGGTTGGGTGGCTGGGGCAGGTCGCCACATATCTATCTACCTATCTACATACCAACTTTGGTGAGTCTATCATTAAATTTGTCGGAAATATACACGTGTTATCTATTAGATCTGTCAAGTATATCGGTTTTTTCGATTACAGAGGCGGAAGGAGGCGTGGCCAAAAATGTTTTCTATGATAACTAACAACTATGCACTAACAAGCTGAAAAACTTTGGATATAGATATAGCCATTTCCGATTTTTTAGGGCGGGGCGCTGTGGGGGGGGGGCGTTCAAATGGGAGTGGCCGGAATATCAGGGTCGCAATCTTTTGAGAAGGTCACATGCCATTTATATACCAAGTTTCGATTTGTGGATTTTATCGAATTGCGATTTTATGTGTTCTCGGCTTGCTACGCCCTCAGTGGGCGCATGCAAAATGCTTAAATCTTTATCTGACGCAGATACACACGGGTATATATCCAAAATTTCAAGTCTCTAGCTTCAATAGCGGACGGACAGAAGGAAAGCAAGAGGAAATTGCATAAACCCAATATACTATTTTCACTTCATGAACTAGTATAATAAACAAAATAAAAGTGGTTTACAAATAAAAATATTGTGTATTTGCATGTGTAAGCTTCCGATATATGAATAGCTTGAGTCAAAAAGACATACCCATGCAAGATATATTTTTTTAGCTGAGAAATTTGCTTGTATAAAAGTAGGCAGTTATTAACTTGGCTGCTTATACTCATCCATAATATATAAATTTTACACGTGTTTTTTATTGCGTCACATATTTAATGCAAGTATTTTAATACCCCGGCAAGAGTATTTCGTGCATACGTCTATGTAACTCTACGTGTTGCTGAACATAAAGATAAATCTTTCTTGTGAGCTTTCATGTTCCCCATGTTATCCTGGATATCGCATTTTATTAGTGAGGGGAAAAGAGAAAGTTTCCTTCAACTGCGACTAATACGAAAAAGAGAATGTATAACAACATGTACCTAAGAGAATTTATGAATATAGAGAAAACTACTCTTTTAGATAGAGAGAAAAATTTCCCTTTCTACAAACTTTTGCCAAAAGAGGGCGCTTGCTCTGCCAAATAACACATGCCAGTGCCGCCATCTGGCAGCTAATATTCTAACTAGTTTGAATTTATGAAGCAGCGTTGTATTGTATGTTAGAAATGTAAAGCATACAATTAGGCTTAGCGATAAAAAATTTAATATATACCTTTTATCGTACATTATAAATATTATTTGTTGACTGTTTCTTCCTGTTTCTAATTCATCTTCTTTTTCTAATTACACTTTGTGATTAATCATAATAATGTCCTTCACTTAAAAAATTTAATGACACGCATGGAGGTATATAGACAGCAAAAGCGTTTTTTCACTGAACCCAATTTAAACGGGTAAAAATGCTCAATGGTTTTGTGCAAATGTATGTAACAGGTAGAGGGAAGCATCTCCGACCCCATAAAGTATATTTTAGCTATGTCCGTTTGTCCGTCCATCTGCCTGTCTGTATGAACGCAGGAATCTCGGAAACTACAAAAGCTAGAGATCTAAAATTTTCGAGCTTAGATCTCCTAATCCATTTGGGTATTTCCATGGTGATGAATGGGAAAAATAGTCAAAGTAAATCACATTTCCATATCTTTGGTTACGCTATCTAATAGCTGTTTAGGAGCACTATATTTATTGGTAAAGCTGATAGCAGACGTAGTTGGGTTCCAAGATAGATGCCAAAGAAAACCGATTCGCGTGGGACAAAAAACAGAAGTCGTTTTCGTGCGCATCTATAGAAATGCAAAAGTCAGCGGAACTAGACAACATTTTTTCTCGTCACTAATTTTAAAATGTTACGGAATAATGTAACTTTATTTTAAATTAATTTTGATGGAAAAACCTCCGTTGTTTTTTTTTTTTTAAATATTCATCTGATTCGATACCGGACATTCGTACGAGACATTTTTTTCCACATGTGAAATTATTCATATATTTCTGTATTAAAGCACATATAGAATTATATTAACGAAAAATATAAATTGAATAATATTTATTTTCGAATTATAATGTACAAAAAATGTTTTGAAATGGAAATAGTAAGCAATGGAAATCTGAATTATATATTTTTTTGGTGAATATATTCATATATATAAGGTACAGGCAGAAACTACAAAAGCTAGAAAGCTGATATTGGGTTCGTATATATCATACGCAGAAAAAGTTTATAATTTTTGATAACTTTTTTTGATAACTTGCTCTGTCTCCTATGGATTTCTTACTAATCTCGGAGACTATATGAGGTAGATGCAACAATTTGAGTGCGTTATGTTTGTGTAAGCCAGAATCAGATTTTGAAACCTCCGGATTTTGGATATCTCCCCCCGATATCGATATAAAAAAAAATAATAATGCAAATAATGCAATTAGTTTGTACACACATTTCTTAATTATGTGTGTGTGTGTGTGAATCATATGCTTATAAAGATAGATCGCAGGGTTCAGAGTATCTGCTAGTCGGGCGGTCCCGACTAGAGCCTCACTTGTTTTAATTAAAAAAAATTTGAACAACTTCCTAAAATTATTAGCAATGACATGGAATTATTAATTTTTTGTTAATTTTTGTATTTTAATTGGCTTAGTTTAAATATTAATCAAAGATTCTACGTTTAATTTTTGTTGCAATCACTTTTCATTTCAGATTTGTTTTCAAAAAATCGATAAGAATGTGCAACAACCATTTCATATTATTACGAGAGCTAGAGACGCCAGATTGGGTTCACATATATAATTGATGTATACTATAGAATTCAAAGAATCGTTTGGAAAATTTGACCAAGATCGATAAAGAAACACAGAGTTTTTTTTGTACAGTAATTAGCAGCAAGCACTGTATAATAGGTGGACAGTTAAAGTTTCTATTATCGATAACCCGATTGTTTTCTATGTATCGATGCTTATTGGTTTTTAATGCGGGTTTTTAGCTTATCTCAGAAAGTCTAAGAGCTAGACCCACCAAATATATTCTCGTAAAGCATATGCAGACCAAGAATAGTTTGGATTTTGGATACTTCCCCCACTCTTTTCTCATAATGATCTTACTTTTAGTTCAGAAGTTAGTTTCCATAGTGGTGGCCAAGTGCAGCTCCTAAGCAGATTGCGGACTGGGGTCAGGGTATCTCCTAATCGGGTGCTCCCGACTAGAGTACTCTTACTTGTTTCTTTTTAAGAGGTTTGGTTTGAATTCAAGAAAGAAAAGCTTATTTCTTAGACTTAACATTCAACAGCGTTGTTTAACAATATACATTTAAATATATTCAAACATAACAATTAATATAATTTAATGTTCTGCGCATTTTAGTTCTTCAGTCTTGTGTAGTTTTAAATAAATGAGTAAAATGAAAAAAACTAGTAGATACAATATAGGAGATCGCTTGAGTGAATCCCCTGGAGCCCCCGTTTAGCCCCAACTCCTCATATCCTACGTGTTTTCCGGCCATTTGTATGTCCAGCAAGTTTATTTATGTGGTTGGATTCCTGCTCCTTTATTTTGTATATGTTGATCTTGTTCCTTAATGGATAGCTTGTTTAAATACATTTTAAGCAGTGAATGCTGTAGTAGATTATCTAGTCGGCGGTACCCAACTAAACCTCTCTTGTTTTGTAATCGATCTTGTGAAAAGAGACCAGTTTTAACTTTACAACGAGTGTTTTTTCAAAACTTTGTGGAAAGATGATCATGTATATATTACTCTAAATGGTTTCATTTTAAATTGCATAAAATTGAATCGATTATAAATTTGGAGTCTATAGCTCCTATAACCGAGGATATCGAAGTGTTTATATAGACACACTGGCTGTTGATGCTAATAAACATATAAAATAAATATATACCTACGGGATAGATAATGATTTTTTAGCCTGTTACATACAGTATGTCAATAAAGTGTTTTGACAATGGAAATGTAAAACAAAGTAATTTCTTAAAATGTTAAATTTTTTTCAATATTTTATGGTGATTGTTTATTGTGCTTCAAATTAGTACAAAAAGTTAACAACATTCATTTTATTTTAATAGTTCTAAAAATAAAGAAGTTAGAACGTTGCAGTCGGGCGTTACCGACTGCGTTATACTCGTCCACGTTCTTAATTATTATTGGGGGTGGGTGAGAGTGGGGGTGGGGAGTCCTCGCCGAAATTTCATACCGATCTTTAAAAGAGGTGACCAGTTATCTGCCCTCCTAATTTGGTAACTCCAGCTTAAAAACTGTGGGAGATATAGTCATTTCCGGCGTTGCGGGGGCGCTGGGATATCAGGGTAGCAATCTTTAGGGGAGGTCACCAGCTATCTACATACCAAATTTGGTGGCTCTATCTTAAAAATTGTGGACTTTATCCATATGCGATTTTAGGTGTTATCGGTTTGCCACGCCCCCAGTGGGCGCAGCCCAAAATCCTAAACACTTTATCTGACGCGAATACACACGAGAATATATCCGAAAAAAAATTGGGTTCATACGGACAGACGGACGGACGGACGGACAGCAAGACGGACATTGCACAAAACTAATATACTTTTTCACTTCGTGAACGAGTATAAAAACAAAAAAACATACATTATTTATACTGTCAAAAAAGTGTTTTGACTAATATTTTTCACCCAATTATATACGGCGCAGTATAGCGAAAAAATGTAATATTTTTTATGGCCACCCTTGGCTGTGCTAACAGCTTTCAATAATCGTGGCATTGCATTTATCAAAATAAAATATAAAGAAAAGTTTATTAATTTAAGAAATTACTCTTTTTTATAATAGAAACACCCTCTTGACAAACTTTACATTTACAAATAAATCGGTAAATTGTTTTTACCTATATATCATATATATGTTGAGTAATCTAAGTAATCTGAGTAATTAAAAAAACATGAAATTTCAGCTTTGTCGCTATATCGATTTCATCCTAGCAGAAAACAAGTAAAAGGGGGCCAATCGGGAGCGCCCGACTAGCATATACCCTGAACCCAGTTCTGAATATTCGTTACATACATTTTAATAATACTATTACCAAGCATTTAATATGAATTTTTTGATGCCTACTATGTGTGTGATGCTGAAGAATGACGTGAAGACGTTGAGTATACTGAATGGGGTTGGATATGCCGGTTTCTGCCTGTTAGCTAAAACCCATTTTAGCCATTCTAGGCATTTTCAATGGGCTCAGAGTATAGCTTTATCTATAGCTCTTCCCTCTTGGGAAAGCTCGCCCATCATACCCCACAGTTGCGTGTGTTGTTTGCGGCATCTTCATCTTAAAACGGGTTTCTTGTGGCCTCTAGGCGCGGCGCAAAAGCAACGCGAACTTCAACAGCCAATCAGAAAGCGTTGTCGACAACGTAGGCAGCCCTTTCCGCTGCTGCTGCTGCTGCCTCAAGATGTTGTTGTTGTTGTTGTTGCTGCTGAAGCTGTTTGGGGATGTATGAGTATACATATATGTATATATATATGTGTGTGCATGTACATACGTATGTATGGTACATTTTGTAGAACATAATGAGCGAAAACCCGCGAGGCTGACGCCAAGATTGTGACTGCGGCCACGTCGCCGTTGCCGCCAAGGAAGAGCAAAGAAAATATCCGTATACATAAATATGGGAGAGTATGCGTGTATACAGATAGAAGAATTAATTAACTAGTTTGCGTGTGTGTGTGTGTGTGTGTGTGTGTGTGTGCCTAGTCTCTAAAAGCGAAACGAGACGAGAGAATGTAGGAAAAGTTTTGCCAACATTTTTAAGAGTCGAATCAAGCGTAAAAACAAAAGTGCGAGCGAGCACAAGGCAAGAGCTGATTTCAATATTAGCTTCTGGTGCGCAACTGTACCTCGTTACGTATACGTAACGTACGCCGTGCTTGGCAACCACAGTTTGCACGCCAAGAGTGGCGGCAAAAAGATGAATACGATTATTTATTTAATTAAAATAACCCACATAGGCTTTTCGCACAAAATACAAAATAAAGAAGTGGCTTCGTAGTTTTCACTCCCAAGCCAGCAGGAGCTATTTCCAAAATCCAATTGCCGCTGCATACTAAATGTTTACTTACTTAAGTATATACACATATTCAGAAAAACATACATTTAGGATTACAGCTTTTATTTATCTTCTCTCTGTTCTATCCTCTATAAAATGCAATTTAAATTTTCTAGATGATACCCAAAAAAAGAAACCTATATATATATTTGGATAAATTGAATTTATAAAAATGTTATTTAAAGTACATTTTATCACACCCTGAACACATTGAAAATGGGTAAAAAGGTTTTGTGGAAATCTATGCAACAGACAAAAGGAGGCATATCCGACCATTTTTTCTTAATATTTTGTACCCATTGAAAATGGGTAATAAGGGTATAATGCTTGTGCATACACACATATATGTGTTTATGGGTTTAAATGTGTGTAACGACAGTTCGCCGGATTTTTTGCATTTTTTTACGATTTTGTAGAATATTTGTGGTGTAACTTAAGTTAAGATTAAGTAGTATGTTCAAGACCTGCTCCTAGTATGAACTCATTAAAATTAAAAATTAAAAGTAACAAGTAAGATTGTTCTAGTCGGGACCTCCCGACTAGGAGATACCCTGAACCCAGCATTTAACACATACACACAAACTCTCAGCACTTAATGAGTATTGAGGTCGTTAAAAAT
>SCDS01000393.1:0-38073 GCA_004149465.1 Drosophila nigromelanica
CGTTAGAATCCGCCGAGAGAAGAACGTCACTGAATGACGCCGAATAAAAACGTTAATCTACCAATTTCCATATAAACCTATATCGCTATTCTCTTTCTTTCACGCTGTTGAAACCTGTGCGCTCAAATATTTACAACAGGAAATTTAATAGAGAGTGTTTGACAGGAGTTTATTTTAACAACGTCCTGAAGCGAGACAATTAAGAGCTTATAGCTTTTACTGCGATTTTTAAAATAAATGTAAAATTAGGCCTGCCTGCAGGCTCATTTTAAGAGTATTAAGCAGCTCTTAGATATCAAATTTTATAAATCAGTTTGTTTCCATTAACCTAATTAATCAAATCTCTTAACTGTTTTCTCAATTTCTTTAAAATTTTAAAATTTTAAATTAAAATTTTAAAATAAATTTTTTTTTGTTCCTTGTGCACATCAATTATAAACACTTTATGCAGAATAGAAGCTAATTGACTAGGGCTTTAATAAACTTCTCATTACTCTAGTTTTATTAAGTTAATATTTGTCTGTTATGACAAATGCCTTTGACATTGTTTCGACTAACCTGAACTCGGTTTCAATTGCGGCGAATTGTTGACTTGCATGATCCCCCACTGCTCTTTTCATTATAACTATGCAGTTGGTCTGTTGAGTGGGGGGAGTAGAGTGGGTGGGGGCGCGTCATTTTAGTTGACCTCTGTGGCCAACGCGGGGGAACATCTCATTAGCATGACTCAACAATTACAATGGGCAACAACTAAATAAATAGCTGCATAATGAAGTGACCAGGCATGACATTATACCGCTCACTCACACTCCCTTTTCCCACCGAACTACAACTCCCCCTCGTCATTAGTTTAAGCTGCAACGAGTTGCTCAACAAATGCTGACACATTTGTTAAAATGTTGTTCAAATTGCCAGAGAACAGAACCAGCAGCGTCATCAGCCATTTAGATGAGTCCCAGCAGATGAGCAGCAACAACAACAACAGCAACAACCGCTTATATTTGCATTGAACACAGAGCTATTTTAATATATTCATGTGAACTCAAAAAAAAACTCTAAAAATTTGCAAGCCGATATAAATTTTGTTGAAGTCGTAAATCGATCGTAATTGCAATAAATAAGAACAACTCTCTTGGATTAAGTTTTACTTGTACCAAGAATTTGGATACTTGAAAAAATCGTAAAACAAATTTGATTGCAAGTTTAAGTCTTCTGAGATACATTTCATATTATCAATAATTGTTAGAAATTTGTTTTCAATCAAAAAAGTTAACAATAAATTATTCATTAATAAAATTAAATGTTTTTATTTCTCCGAGTGTAAATGCAACGCGAACATAAATTAAATGACGCTGCTGACGCTGTTGACCTGCTGACTAAACGCCAGTAATTAGAAGAGAAATTTATGTGTGGCCGAGAACGTTGTCATTGTTGTTTTTGTTGTTGTTGCAACAAGTGGCAGTTAAATTAACCGACACACTTCGTCCGTTGCGCTTTACGGTGTGGCTATTAGAGCTAATCAAAAGCCGAATAAAAGCCAAAACCTGAAATACTGCCCCGACAATTGCTGCCAGCAACAACAGCAGCAACAGCAACAACATCTGAGGTTAACCATCAAATGCGTAATTAATTCAAATACAGAACCACAAGAACATCGCACATTGTAATTAGCAGTTAGCCGGGGCTTAAACTACGCACATGTGCCACCAGTGGTGTGTGGGTGGTGCCCGGTGCTAATTGCATTTGCATGCATTTTAGGCAAGAGCTGCGAGAACAACTGACCGACTGATTGATTGAGTGACTGAGACCCGATCAATGAGAGAGCTGAACAGAAAGAAATGAAAATTAAAACTAAACAAGAAAGAAGCGCAGATAAATTCAATACTAGAATTAATATATTTAGTTATTTTCATGCAGAAACTTAATTTCCACTTAATTCTTCTATAAGAACTTTTATGATATAGTAATGTCATATTGATATATGTTCAACTTTTTAATTCTAAGTTAGTTGCATAATACAATTTTAAATTACGTAGGTTGAGGACGTTAAAAAAAAATTATATAAATCCCCCCATTGTCGACGGAATATATTTCGAATATAAAACCTTATTAGAAAGTTACATTCAAATACTTGCTACAAGGTAAATTAACTAATAATTAAAACCTGAGCCTGAGTAAAATAACTTATCTTATTAAATGGACAAAAATAAAACAGTGCATTTATGTGGATTTGTGAACTCATAAGTTTAATAGACTTTAACCGACACACAAATGAATAATGCCCTTGATTTAAAAAGCTATTAAGATCTTAGAAAAATTTGTATCTGTCCCACTTAAAATAGGTTTATGAACAGCTAACGCCAACACGCAATCTACACATATTGTTGTCATCAACCAACTCCCACGTGTCGTGTGCACAATGCCATATAAACAGTAACAACAACAACAACAAGCAAACGTCTGACCTGTCGCATAAATGTCGCTAATTAGCCGCCGTTACGTGCATAACTCTTTTGAGAACTAGACCACGCCCACACACACACGCACACAACGCCCCACATCTCTTTCTCACTTACACGATAATTGAGCCAACTGAAGCATATGACCATACACATATATGAATGAATAAATGAATGATTTCTATGGACGCATTTTAAAACGATTCAACTGTGGTTTAATTAAAACAGAGACGCCTATACCACCCTTCTACACCAATAGCTAATTTGCATTTATAAGCCGCATTAAATGTAATATTTGTTTTTTTTTTCTTTGCTCTCTTGTTGTTATTGCTGTTGTTATTTGTGTGTTTAGATTTGTTGAACACAATGTTTAATTAGAAATATTTTGCAATATGCGCAAAACCGCAACGTAAACGCATCGATTTGTATTTGTAATGTTTAGTGATTGGCCTATTTAAGGACGATTGCGTGGGTGGCTGGGTCATAGCTTAATTGTTGGTTAAATAAGAAATTTGTTACCTTGAGCCAAAAATGCACAAAGCAGACTTTTGCAAAATGCTGACGCTGACAGGGTTAACCGCAGAGGCACTACAAGTAATTGCAGCAAAAGTGTGTGAGGGGGCCAAAAGCTGCCACAGCCAATGTTCGTTACGTACTGTCTTAAATTTTAAGAATGGTTTTTCCACTTGCGGTCAACTTTTACTTGGGGGGCGTAGCGTAATGCGTTTTTAAGCAAGCCCCGGCAAGTTGATCAAAAGCAAGGTCCAGCTGCTGAATGGCCAGGACATCGAGCATTTGCGGTTACTGTGTGTGCTGCGGGCCAAAAGCAACACACACACGCTGCTGTGCCAGCCCAACAATTTCAGGACATCCTTTGGTAGACATCCTTTATTGTGTTTGCTCAGTCAACAGAATTGACAGCATTGGCCCGGTAAATCAAATCAAAAATAATTTAATTGTTAGTTTCAACAGAAAATCGTTTTACGTTACGATTTGCAAATTTTCAAAGTTGTCTATTTACCTATTTAAAGCATTTGACTTCATTTAACAATTGGCCATTTTCTGATTTACGATCAACAATAAAATTTCACTTAAGTCTGCCCCAAATTGACACCTCCAAATTAATCAGTCGCCACCCGGAACTTTACCTACATCAAACACCTCCCCCGATCCCCAGCGTTGGCAGTCTAGCAACGCGCCTTTCACGTCCTTGTCTAATCGCCCTCAATAAGTCAGTGCGAAATTGCGGGTAATAAATTGCAGGCTTCCATCTTAAGCAGCTAAGTCGTCTGTTAATAACCACAAAACGGCAGAAAAGCTCAAAAATTATCAAATTTAAATGCTATTCAGTGGGGGCCAGTGTGACTTTAGCTGTGTAACCCAAGTGAATTAAAAATGTCAAATATTAAAGTCGTGTACAAAATTTGCACATGTGCAGAAATGTAATGCTGTGGCCAGATTTTTATATGGTAGCTATTGTTTTCTTTTGGCAGATTTCATGTCCTCATCTGTGTGTCGAATGCAATGAACTATTGCAAGAAATTCGATATTCTATCATAACTTGCAATGGCGCTTTACAAAATGCAGTGCAAGTCAGTGTAAAACTTACATTTTCAGTTAATTGCATTGTGGTGGGAAGAATTTGCCGGTTGCACAGATTCTACTTTACATTTCAAGATGGAGGAATACCGAACCTAAAACTTACAAAAGGCGACAAAATTAGTTTTTTTTTTCATAGAAAAAATCAATCAATGCAAATTAAGCTATCTTCACATCTTCGTCTCGGTTCTCTTTTCTTTCTTTATCGTCATTTCTCTCTTTCGATGCGTTTAAGACGTATTCCTGCCCAGCTCTAGCAGCATTAATCTAATTAATAATAAATCTCTTCACTCTATCGAAAATTTGACTTGATTTGCTGCGCTTTAGCTGGTTTCTCTAAGGATATCTCTTCAATCAAAGTAAATCTTCAATCGCTTAGAGGGCAATCCTTGGTCTATTCATTCAAATCACGTTTATTTCGATTTCTCTTTGTGTCAAAGGGGGGTTTTAGGGTGTTTACGTGTTTGCCTTTTGGCATTTGCTCAAATTAAAGCTGCGACGCTAATTTATTGTCCTGCCCTCGCGCATTTTGAGTGTATTTTTGGTCGCGCCGCAGCTGATGAGCCTAATCGGATCTCACCTGGGCGCACAACCCCGTAAAGCGGGCAAGCAACAGACAGCTGCTGGCGAGGATTGAGGTGGGGTTGCCCCCCTGCTTGACTTTAGAATTTGATTCTAAGCCGACAAGCTGCTGCTGCATGTTGTTGTTGCTGTCAAATGTTTCTCTCTTTTTTTTTTTTGGTTAGGGGATTTCAAGGTGCTTAAGTCGCGCGCAGCTTAGCAAAAATTTTACAGTCAGTCACATGGGGGGGAAATATTGACAATGCGTTCGCTTGTGCCCCCGGAGGACATATTTTGTGTGCATGTGTGTGCGTTGTCCTGGCGCCTATACTTTTCATAGTTTAATGTCAGGCAATTAACTTTTGTCTGGCCTGCGTGAAAAGAGCCCAAAAGCAGTTATGGGGAACGAAAAAGAACAGACAGCCAAGGCAGGGCTAAAGGGCTACAGGGGACATGTTGAATGCTTCCCTGCTCTTCCCAGCAACTCCCTGCTGCCAGTCAGCGATGAGATCATGCATAAAAAGGCAGCCCGGGCACGTTCCGGATAGAGATGGAAATGGAACTGAAGATGGAGCGGGCGATGGAAATGTAAATGTAAATGTTGCCCGCTTCGGTTGGTTGAAACGACCTTGCGCCATGTTTGAACCTTAACACCAGCCTAAGGAGGGAAAGAGAATGAGTGAGATATAGAAAGTGGGGGTTGGGTTTTGGAAGGAGACAGGCCAACTAGGCAAATAGGCACAGCATGTTGTGGAAAATCAACGAAGCAAATGCCAATACACATGTGCCAATAGAGACAGGGTGACAGTTAGCGCGCGGAGAACGGGGTGGGAAGGTAGCGAGTGGTTGGCGATGTCCTCTGGCATTAGGGATTCCCAGGCTTAACATGGCGTAAACACAAAAGCCTCTAAAGGCATCAACTGCGGCATATAAAGTGGCATTACATAGAGTACACAAAACAAAAACAAAAAAAAGAAGACCAGAACCAACTGGCAAATGGCAGGAAGTGACTGGCAGGACCAAGCCGCAAAAACAAAGCATTGCAGGAAGAAGCACAGAAAAAAAAAGAACAGCAGCAAAAATTGTCGAGTGTCCTCGTCGTCTGCCACGCATTAAATTGAAGATGATGATGATAATGCGACCAGATAAGAGCCAGCGACCAGCAGCAGCAACAACAACAACAGAAGCAACGAGAAGTTCAGGGGTTCATAGGTAGCAGGCAGCTCTTAACGCCAATAATACGGCATAATAGTCGGCAACAAGCCATGAAATGAGCCCGGTTGAATATGTGGCTAAAAACAAGCCCAACTACTTTTCCCATACAGCTAGCCTCAGTCATTTGTGGTCGGGCAAAAATGAAACAATGAACGGAATAAACCCCTCTAACCCCAGTTTCGTCAGTGCCCGTCCTATCCATGACTCCATCCATGTGTATGTGCATGTGTGTGTGGCTACTATTTACTTGGCATTAAGCAAACTTCAAATAAAAAGGATACCGAGACACGCAAGCAACTCAAAATGAAAGTTCCCGTAATAACAAAAGGAAGACGACGTTCTTTGATGGACAAGATAAGACTGGCAGATACCCTGTATGCGGATCTGAAGAAGTTTACATGTGTTTAATACAATGTACACTTCTTCAAATTCGCCTACAAGATATCATAGTTTCTTTATTTGGCTATCGACAAGTTTCTTAGTTTCTGCAATATTCAATATATTAATTGTACCTTCCCTAAGAAAAAGCTGGCAGATACGCTGAAGTCAAATAAAAAGCAAGTAAATACCTGCAGAAAAAATATTAAAAAAAATGTTGACCATAGGTAGAGAAATAATATTGGCAGGACTGTATTCAGTTTTTTAAAGCCTTTCACTTGCATCTAAAATGAATCTATCAAAGCAAGCAACTCAAAATTTAGTAAGAAGACGAAGAAGACATTTGAAGACACTTGAAAAAAAACCTGTGGTCTGAAGAATATTCATATGAGCTATTTGCTTTGATATATGCTTTTCCTTAGATTTGTCTATATGATATTTTAGTTTATAATACAGCTTACAGTTGTTAACAAATTTAATAGGTCAAAATTGCACAATCTTTGAGATCTACGCAATGGATACACGAGTGAACTATATAGATATATATATATATAAATATGACTTTCATTTACTTGAGCAACTGGAACCCCCTTTACTATAAGTTTTTTATTTACAGGGTATATAAGAAAAGCCAACTGGCAGACAGACACAAAAAGACCGTTTGATGATGACTCGGATGCTGAGCATTGAAAGTACTTTGGAAGTTGTGTTGTGTATGGGCAAAATGAGTGGGAGCTGAGGGGTTAGGGACTTGTTGTAGGGTTTTTGTGTACATTGGCTTGGTTGGAGGCACGACAATTGCACACAATTTTCATTTATTGTTTGGCTACACATTTGGTCACATTATGTGAGCTGCCGAGTTGAACAGCGGCAACCAGACGCTGCCAAGTTCAAATCCCTGGTCTGAAACAAAAGGATGCTCTTTTTTCAAGCTCAACACGCGCTCCTGCTCCGCCTCCAACGCATAATCGTACATTGGCTCCGGGGCCTGGGCATATTAGCGGGGCGTTGGTATGGCAACGGCATTTCGGGCTGCCACATTCTAAAGATTCAACTTTGCCATCCGCATGTAAAACCCAAAACGAAAATAAGTAGAACAACAAAGTAGAAAAAGGAACTCAAGATACGCCCGCACTTGGACGCTTTGTAAGCCATTGGGAGGCGTGTTGCGTGCTGAGGTCAGTTTGGGTCAAATTGCGGTTCGCATGTTGCCCAAGACATTCGTCATTAGCCATTTATCCAGTGAGTAGGCTGAGAAACCAGTCAAAGGAGGAGAGGAGGGTTCCAAATGGAAATGTCGATAACAGTTACACAGCATTGGGCTTCAGCACTCACAAGCTCTCAGGAGCTATCGCCTTTTGTGTTGGGCAAATTAATTGAAACACAATAATTATAGACATTAGCGAAATTTGCGAAATGCCGCCTTAAGGGCGTCTTTAATTTCGATTATTACCTGGTCGGGATGGGTGTGAAAACAGGACTTTGTTTGATTGACGCCGCAAGGAATCAAATTGCAAAGGGTCAAGGCTATTTTAGGAGCTTTGCGCAGATAACATTTAATGAAATATATTGTGGGAGGTAATTGCTCAGAGAATGGGAGAAAACTATTTCAAGTTAGAATAGTTCTCAAATAACAGAAAATCCAACGCCTTGACGACTGTTGTAAAGATATATAGAGTGGGTAAAATGAATCGAGGAAAATGTATTGCCAGAAAGAAAAAAACTTAGAAAATATATTTGATAAAAAGTTAAGAAACAATAGATGGAAAACATTCAACAAAATTTAAAGAAAAATGTTCGACGAAACCAATTGAAAAAATAATATAAATAAATAACACAAAATATTCAATGCTAAGAACTCATAAGAAAACAAAAAGTATATAAATTTTGACATTCTACAAATATTACGAGTAATTGATAAAAAGACAATTTTTAAATATGGCGCAAAAAGGACACTCAAATTTAAGTTCAACTAAAATAAAATATACACTTTTCTCACAGTCCCCAGACCCCTGCTGCTGCAGCATTGTCAGGCATCACAATAAATTCATCCTGGTCGAGCAGCCTTCACAACTTGACTTAATATAAAGCTCAAAATAATTTACGACAAACTAGTCTGCGGAAAATGTCAGTTCCAATTTTGGTCAATACTTTTTACTGAAAGTTATGATTGACGAGTTCTCTGTATTACGATCCTAACAATGGAGAGTGCATTATCTATTGTTATTGACTAAGATGACAATTGAGCATAATAATGCCGTTCATGATGTTGTTGTCAACAATCCAAATATCAGCTAGTGTTGCCTAGAGTCAATTACAATGATGCTGATGCTGCTGCTGCTGCTGATGCATGCAGTAGTCACAAGAACTCGGCATTGTTTCAATAGACTAAACATTTATGGCAGCTGTCACACATACACACATAAAGTTAACAAATAACGGTCTATATCTATTTATGTCCAAGCAGTGTCGGGGCTTCTAATTAAAGTAAATTTTGTGAATCAAAACGTTAGAGCTACAAATTGGGCAAATATCAAGAGCCCCATACCGCTCCTATGTCCCCCTCACCTGTCACACTGACGCCACCGCATAAACATGTCAATAATATTTAAAATTGAAATGTCAAAATGCTAATTGTGCACATTTGTTTGACTACAGGGAAGTGGGAGAGGAAGGGTATCTGGGGAGGGTCGCTATGTGTTCAGACTTCAGACGGTGCCTTCTGTCAATATCCAAACGTATGCAATTTGCGCAATCTGCACAAATTTGCACAGGCCGCACAAAAATTCTTTATTTACAAAAATTTGCTGCCACATTGACTCGGCGCGGCGCACATATATGTATGTGTGTGCGCGTATGTGTGTGTCACAAATATATATACATACGTATATAACGCCACTTGCATCGGGCATATTTTTGGCACATTTGGAGTTTTTGGCATTTCCAGCATTTTTTTGCCCATATTTTTTTTTTGTTTTTTTTAGTCCCCACGTACCAATTTGTGGACACGCATCGGGTCGACGTGCTGCTTTAGTGCAACTTGAGAGGCAGCAAAAGCTGACCACAATTTCGCGTGACCCTTTTGCTGTCACGGCTCCCACTCGGCAGTGTAACTCCTCTGTCAACTGCATCTCTAATTGAGCTGTGTGGCCTGTAAAACTGGGCTTTTTTCGGTTGAAACTGCATCTGAATTTTTACTTGTTTTCATATGGCTTAAAGAAATCAGGATTATACAAAAAAGTCAATCAAATTAAATACGTAATCTACATTTCAATACAAACTTTAAACGGAAACTTAAACTAATAATGTGTACAACATTTTGAACTTTTCCAACAATAACACTCTCTTATTCTGCTGAATAATTTGAAAAGCTTACATTTTATCTGGAAAATAATAATAATAAAAAAAAGAATTCAATCAAAGACGCTTTTATTAATAAATTGTCTCATATGGGATCAATAATTCTGTGTGCTTTAGAATTTTTTCAGCGTGTCTGCACAGACATAATCTTTCGAACAAACTTTTCATAACTTTCTTCAACAAAGAGTGGAAAAATGTGTAAACAGCTGAAATCAGTCGATAAATATAAAAAGTAACTCAACAGTACTCGATTCTATGATGAGTCTATAGGCGAATACAAGTGGAATTCAATATATATTTATATTTATGTTATTTGTTCAATCTTCACGATTGATTTTGTATTTGTTTTCAATGCATTTTTTTGTTGGGTTTCCAATAGCAAACATTAATACTTGTAATTGAATGCGATTTTTATACTTGCTCAGAACTAAGAGTATATAGGGTTTGTTTGCTAAGATTTTGTAGCTTCGCAAATTATAACTGACCAACATGTTGACTTATCAAATCAAACCCATCTTTATATTTGATGGATTGCACATGTTTGATTTCGGGTTTAAAATATTTGAATTATTGGAAAAAAAAATTGCAAAAACAAAAATATTTTTTTGGTAAAATTAATCAGATGTAATTTTCGGAAAAATTTGTTGAAAAATCTAAAATTAAACATTTTATATTTCTTATCGATTTTCATTATCACAATAAGTATAAAAACGACATTTAAACAGATTCTTTGTCATGAAGTAGTTATTTTTATTATGTATACAAATAATGCCAGATAATGATATTACACTCTGAACGAGTATTGCTCCATAGGTTACACCCGAATTAAACGTTGATACATGTATTTTATTGCAAAAAAGCATGTTAGTCATACATATTTATATATATGCAGCTGGCAGTTGCCTTTACCCATAGACCCCGCCAACGCCAATGCAATGATTAAATGGTCAATGAATTTTATAAATTTGATGAGCTTCATTTTACATTAAATATTTATAATAGTTTGGTTGACTGCGTTATGTGGGTTTTTTTTGTTGTTGTTATTTTCATATTTTGCATTATTTTAATTGCATAAATATAATTACATTCGAGCTTGTTGGCACCGCAATTGCCGGCTAATTAAAACTTGTATGTATATCAAACTTATTTTCAACTATTTATTTGCGCAAATATTATGCATAAATATATGTTTGTCTGTCTGTCACAGCAACTAAAACTCTATCCTAGGGTCAGCACAGCGGGAAATATACGAAATAAACTAAATAATGATAAAAACAATATGACATAAAAATAAAATATATGTATTTGAACATTCCTGGCATTGTTGTTAGCCAGCGGGCAAAGCGAAAAATATTTACAGCGTATCAACGTCTACATATAAATTTATTATGATAGTAAAGAGAGCAGCACCCAGCAGCGGGGTGCGGGGAACAGCGAGTGAAGTCGAGAAAAAATATTAAATTTCGCTCGCTGCGTTTTGGCGTTGTAAAGTTTTACGGCACACATGTTGCTTGTTGTACGAGTATATGAACGCCTACTTTCAGTCCTCTACCCCTCCAGCTACTAACTGCATAGATAAAACAGCAAAACCAATACAAAAATGTATAAACTTTGATGTAGGGCTAACGAATTTGAAATGCTCTAAACATTCTAACGCATAATATGCAAACTGTTGATCGCGAATGAAAAAATCGTTATCGTAATCAAAATTATCGATGGATGCCTTAATAACACCTGTTCCCTTCATTATTAAAGAAAATAAAATTGATTTTTCTTTGAATAGCTAACGAGCGTTAAAAGAAGTGATAACAATAAAAACAAGTTATTCAAAATTAACAGTAAAGACTTAGCAGGCATTTTCCATAGTTTTCTTTTATAAATGTCAATTAAAAAATATTGACCTGCTGCGTTTAATACGAAGCTATTGTTTGTTTAACGGCTTATATTGTTGAATAGATAGTAACAGATGCCTATATAAAGTCCATTTACTATATTACCTCCACAACCAGCAGTTATCTTCTCAACCAGTAGCTCATTTTGTCAAACCCCATCAGATAGCTGAACTATTCTATCGGTTAGTGTATGGCAATTGACAGCAGCCGCCAGTTGTTCGCGTTGGCATTCGCATTTACGTTTGCTCACATTGCATATAAGTACTGGCTATATAACGACTATAGAGCCACTGTAGTCCTCAACTCATGCGAGTGCTGCTCACAGGCGAGCAAATAAAAGGCGGCAAATGTGGCAGAACGAACCTCGCAGCGGCAGTGGCAGTGGCCAACTTGCTACAAGGCAGCTGGTTGCAGCCAGCAAAACTATTGACGAGAGGATGCTGCAGGAGAGTTTTTTCCGCTAGAAAAAGCCGAAAAGAAAATCCGAATGCGAATGCGAGTGTAGTGAAAACTACGGCAAAAGTGCAAAACAAATGAAACAAGTAACAAAAGCTAAAATGGCAACCAAACAGCAGCAGCAACAACAATAATAAAGGCAAAAACAACAACTCGGCCCTGGCAGCAATATGAACAACAATCTTGAATATTGTACGTTACATATGTAGATACATTTCCTGCAGCTGCAGAAATTGCAATTGCATGGTAAAAGACAGATGGGCGGGGAGTGGTACGTGGGTGTGTATGTGTGTGTGTTCGGAACAGCCACGTGGCTGGCAGTTAATTTAAAAAAAATTTTATTTACATTTCGCCTGCTGGCAAGCGGCTTTTGCTTGTTGTTGTTGCTGCTGCCGCTTGCATTGTTTACATTTGTAGCAGCTTCTACTTGACTTACAGCAACAAATAGCAACAGCAGCAGAAACTACAACTATAACAACAACAATAACATTCAGCGAGCGAAAGACTATAAAGCAGCAGCTGACGTCGCTTGGGGCCAAGAAGGGCGGAGTGGGCGGCAGGCGCGTTTGGGGTGGACCATAGCGGCATTTGCTTGAGTGCCGCTAGGGGCTGCCGTTGCCGTTGCTGTTGCTTGCTGCTGCTGCTGTTGGTGCCATAACAAAAACAGCAGCCAACGGGGCAACCTGCGATGTGTTTTTATTGTTGCCCTTTGGCTGCCACACATGTCGTTTGATGATGATGACTACAAGTTGATGATGCTCCTTTGATGATGATGATGTTGATTATCATGATGTTGACATCATGTTGTTCAGAATAGCTGCAAGTGCCCAAAGTTATGCGGCAGCAGCAACAGCAGCAGCAATGACTAACCAAAAATTGTAACCGTAACCAGATATGGAATATTTGCAAATTTTTTATTAATTTGGTTTTTTCAAATACACTTGAAAAAAGTTTAGGCGCTCTAATAGTTGGGGAAAAAAACAGTGTAAGTGAACTCGAAATTTAATTAGAAAAGAGCTTTTTCTGAAACGAAATAATTTGAAAAGTTAGTATGACCCAAAAATTACGAAAATTAAAAATTGTTGATAACTTGCGAAACATATATTTAACTATAGATGGTGTGTCTACTATATTTCTAGAAGAATTGGAAAAGACACAAATTTGCAAAAACGGCTTAAAATTGAATAGGTTATACCGCTGAATGAAGGAATTGAAAAAGTTTTAGCAATTTTTATTATTTGTATTGAAAAGAAGTGGATGTTTGACATCCAAATAAAATATTAATTGGAATTGGATATTTGCGAGTATCAAAGTCGGTGGTTGATGTGAATAATTGCTCAACAGTCTCAAATTGTATTTATGTAAAATCTTGTGCTGAAACTTCCAGAAATCTTTGCGTCTGTTAGACAGCTTATCCATAAATTACTCCCCCCCTGCTAGGCAGATTATGTGTTGTGACATTCATTTGCGCTCACCTGAGTTCCAAGATTGTTAGCATAAATTTGTATATCTCTGGTTGTGAGACTTCAAGACTTCAGACCAGCCCTAACCAATACTGCTTAAAGCAACTAAAATAAATGCAGAGTTCTGCAGTTAAAATGGGTCTCTGTGGAAATGAAATCTCTTCAAATTAACTAAATATTTACAAAGGCAATGAAATCTGCATAAAGTGCTTCGGTTGTTTCAGTTGCGTTTCGGGCTGGTTGAAGCTGCAATGGAGCAAATTAATTTAACATCAAATTAAATGAAATGCACTGCTGCAAAAGGAGCAGCAGAAAATCTGTTTGTCAGGCTGCCTGGCTGGAAGACAGGCAGCAGCTGCTGCACTTGGGGGACAAGTTTAGCCCAAGGACTCCAAGGACAACGCAAGTTCGTGCACTAAAAGCAAAGTTTTTGTTTTATTTTTTTCTTTGCGTTTCGCCGTCGCCATTCCACTGAATTTAATTATTTAGGTCAAAGGACGCTGTCGCGCCAGTTGTCAAGACAATGCCACTTACTGCTGTTTGGCCAGGCCACATCGAGCCGAGCTAGACCACGCCCACACGCACTGACGCCCTCTCTAGCATTGAATGATGCGGCGAGTAGGTTACCAAAAAAATGAAAAGCGAAATGTGCGCGAATTGAGTTTATTATAGACATAGGCAAAGCAACGGTCGGAGGGGGAAGTACGGGAGGCTTTGTGTGTTTTGTGTGGAGAGTGTGCTGGCATGGCAGCTGGTCCGTCCCCCTCTCTTATCAGTCTCTCTAGGGACACGTCGAAAAGTTTTACTTGTTTTATTTTCTGCAAGTAATTCCGTTTTGCGCCTAATGCTGTGCTAGATTGGCTGCCTCGTTCGCTCGCTCTAGTTAGATCTCCCCACATCCCACATTCTACATCTCTCTCTTTCTCTATTCAACTTCATGCACAAGTTAAACAAAGCATCAAAAATTTGCTGTTGCTATTGCTGCAATTGCTCAACTGTTTCAACCGTTTCAGCTATTTCAACCATCTGTGTGGCCGTCCGCCCCATCTGCAATTTTTCTGCCTTTTCTCCCCTTGGTTCCCTCCTGGCCTGGCTTCAAATCTACACGTCTCGTTTCGGTGGAAAATTACGCCATTCAAAAATTTGCTTTACGTGTTGCCAGAGTTTTCGCTATTTTTGAGTATTTATTTTCTAGTTCAGGCTCTGCAAATTCGCTTGGCCGAATTTTTTTTTTTTTTTTTTGCCTAGACTTGGTGTGTAAAGCGCACAGAATTTGTTATGAGTGTTGCCAGGCTATCCAGAGATTTATTTAGGATCAAACCAATTGATTTATTTGTTAGTAAAGTTAATTAGTTTTTGGTTTTTTATTGGTATAAACTTTCACTATCACTTTTAAAAAGTGCATTTGTTGTGCATTTTAACAGCACCCATTTTAAGGAAAAAGAAAACAATACAAAGCAAAAGATCAATGATCCTCCTAGTTGGTATCCGTATTGTGGCTGGCATCAACCAGCATTAGGTAATTCGTATGTGCCTCTGTACCTCAGTTTGTCCAGTTCCATGTGTACAAATAGCTCAATAAAAAATAAAAAGAGAGAGAGAGTGAAAAAACTTTGTCAATAATTTGGATGCCTATTTAAAGCAGCCTCTGCCAAATGGGCAAAGTTTATGCCCCAACAAATGTTCTTTCTCCATTTTTCCCTTTTTTTATTTTTTGTTTACCATTAAAATTCTAGCCAGACAATTTACAAAAATTTGTGTTGTTTAAATAGCGCCGCAGCAGCAACTTTTCTGTGTGCGTGCGTTGCTGCCTTTTTAAATTAATTTGGGGCAGCTTTGATTGCAACGACCGCTGCTGCTGCTGCTGCTACTCTATTATTTTTTTTTTTGTTTCCCCCGCCCCTGGGCTTTTCTTTTTTTTTTTTTGGGAATTTCTAAATTGTTTATGCTTTTGACATGACCGAAAAAGCGGAGCACATAAAATTAGTTTGTATGAAAAGTTCTTCATTGATTTGCCACAAATTGTGGCATAAAAATAAACTCGCAACGCAATTTGTGCCTCGTATTTGTTCATTTGTATCTCACAGATACAGTACCATTTGTTTACATATAAGCTGCTGTTATTTATTTTTTTTTTTTTGTGGACCTGGTCCTGCTGAAACGACCTGAAACAACAACTAAATTCATGCACATACGAGAAACATTTCATAAATCATTCCTAGCCAAATATTTGCTGTGGCCGGCACAAATTTTTGATTTCATTTTATGGCCTTGCCATTGTCGCCTGTATCTGAAGCTGTATCTACGTATCTTTATCGGTATCTGTGGCCAATAAAAATTGTGGTACAATAAGCATTTTGAGCGTTTCTCGTTGGCCTTTCTCTGTTTTTTAAAGCTTCAGCACATTTTATTTACATACGCAAATCTAGTTGAACAGCTTTCTATTTTTAATTTTTTCTTTGTTTTTATTTTTATCTGAACATTAGGGAAAAGTGCACACAAAAGCACTTTAAGCTGTTTAAACTGTATAGATATTTGCCTAGATGCTTGGGCGATAAAAATCTCCTTAGCTTTGGCTTTGCTAAAATGTTTATTTTTCTAGACATTTGCTTTGTAGTTTATCTTTTGTTGAGTGCTGCCAATTGAATACATTTCATTGTGCCACACAAATCTTCAAGTAGCTGGTGCAGCAGTTGTTCAGGAATCTTTACTTTATTATATAAAAGCATACAGATATACTCTAAAATGCCAAGGTCTCTACAATATTTATAGAGACAAACATATTACGGTTACTTAAAGCCCTCACAACATTACTTAATAATTATCTTAAATTTAAACTTTACTACCATTACTTCGATTTATCTATAAGATAAAAGTGTTAATACGCTACCGGCAGAAAACAATTTCAAGCAGTTACTTAAAATCCAAATTTAAACTACATCGCCAGAAAAAGTAAAAGCTAGTTATTTTCGTTTGAGCATTTAAATCTTCACAACTAGCGTAGTTAAATTAAATATATATCAAGTCGAATTGTTTAAGGTAGCTCCTAAAGATAAGAGCCTAATTAAATCGTGCTTAGAAGAACTTAAGTTTTGCCTAAAGCTCTGACAGTTCAAACTGTTGTCTCAGAATGCTTTTATTAGCAGTATTAAAACACAGTTACTGTAGAGTTTGTCAACAGCTCTTCAAAACATTTCCCTCTTTCTGCCTTGTTCCATGCTTTTGAGTTAATGTGCTTGCTAAACACTATCGGAATGACCACTAAGTCAGCCACTATTTAGCCGCTTGTTTATTTGTCCCGCTGGAACATGTCTTCCTGTAATTTATGAGCTGCAAACCCAACTAGTTTCCTTTATTATTTTTTTTTCATCATCTGCTTCTTTTATTCTTCTCTGTACTGTTTTCTTGATTTTTGCGCCGTAGTTGTTTTAGTTTATGCGCTCAATTTAGTAACTAGTTGGCCAGAAATGGGGGAGGGGTTGAGGTAGGTGACCCATGGTCAGGCCTAGGGACCAGTGAAAAGAGCCAAGTTCCTAAACCACAGGGAAAGAGAGGAGAAAGAAAACCAACAAGAAACTAATGAAAAGCCAAGGCAAAAACCACAAGAGCTCATAGCTCAAATGCGCTGACAGCAGGCACGAGTTATGCGTACGTACATATCTCTAGAATGGCATAAGAGACGTTTCGCGTGGTAACGGGAAGTGCGGTGGGGTAGTTGGGGTCAGGCGGCATGGGCATGGAAGTAGGGGTAAAAAATATGTTGAGCTTTTCCAACTAAATGCTATAAAAATTCTTGACTTAATAGGAAAACAAGACAAGAACATGAAGCGGGCCAACGGTGCGACGCAGCGTGCTGTAGACAGAGGGGGTGGAGACGGGGAAGTCGGACAGAACTTGTAGAGAGCACTAAAGAAAACTAACAAGTTACAAAAGCCAAAGAGCAGTGTCCAGACAGGGGAGGGGAGGAGTCAAAGCAGAAACTAGCAAAATGGCAAAACCAGCTGGCCAACAAATACACACAAACACGCACTTACACACTCACATATCTAACGAGAACAAGAAGAACTTGAAAGCCAAGAAAAACATTTAGTTGATGATGAAAATCATGGCAACATCAACTACAAGCAGTAGCAAAACGAGAGACACACAACGTTGCGATGCGTTGACGACCGATTTGGCCATGATAAGGAATCCCAAACCAGCCAAAACCCAACTAAGGAACTGGCAAATCCGGCAAGCGGCCAACTGTCAGCCTCAAGCCAAACCAGGTCAATAACATTTTATAGAGGCAAACGCAGCTGCCAAGCAAACGAATTAAAGCATTAATTGTGTGTTGTTTGTTGTTGTTGTGTGTGTGTATGTGCTTCAGAAGTTCTTCGAGTGGTTTTTATACCCTATACACCTTAGGAAAACTACTTAAAATGGGAATATCAACAGACGAGGCGAAACGAAAGAAATAGCTTTAATATCTGAATTCAACTTAATTATGTTTTTACTTCGATGGAAAATTGTATTTATTTAAATTCGAAACATTTTCATTTTTTAAAATTTAGCTATTACAGCCATAAAATTTTGTTGGTGTAACGTCGTATACCGTAAATAGATTCTGAATGTATTATAATTTGTCCCAAATCGATAAATATCGATTGACAGTAAACTAGAAAATATACTTTTTATTATAATCAAGGCACATTTAGATTAGTTTACGTGTACTATAAGTTTTTCAAAGGTAATTAAAATTTGATATTCAGCAATTAATGAACTTCACTTGATTACTAAATTCATAATTCGTTCAGTATACAGGATAACTGCGGATCAAGCATTATTGACCAAAAAATTAAAGACGCCGCTTGTCGAGGGTCAGTGTTGGGTGGTTAACGCTTATATTGGATTGTGCGGTTCTATAATTTATTGTATTTCCGTTACGTTTTCGGCTCAGTTCAGTACTTTTTAATTTCGGATTCATTAGTTAGAAGTGATGCTTTTCCCTATCCCACCGCTGTCCGTCACAAGGTGGTTGCTCTCAAGAGAAGTGCTCTCATTTGCCTTATCATTTATCTTAGTTGGCCAAGTCCGCTGGCTGGGTTAAGTTGCTGCTGCTACCCGGTTCTGTTTGGGCACTTGGCCATATCAATTCGCTTTCAGCTTGGATTTCGCTTTAGCTTTGACTTGGGCAATCGGTGGCCTGTGGCTGCTAAGCACGTGCCACATCTAAATTCCACCTAAGCCCCCGCCTTCTATCCTGGTCCTCTTTTGCGGCTACAATTAAAAATTGAATTTGGCTCGCAGCTGTAAGCTAAGCGCAAAAGGTTTTAGTCTTAATGCAGGCACTGCTCTAATTAAAATTAAAATTATTATTAGCGCTAATTTTTATTGCAGTTTTCATTGTTTAACTTTATATTTTTATTTTTTGGCTTTCCATTTTTATTATTTCGTTTTTTTGGGTCTTAGTTAACCTGCTGTATTAAATTAATTGGCCAAAATCAACTGAAACTGAGCCTGCAAAGCACAGTTTAAACCGCTGGCCTTTTTGAGCTTTTGGGCCACGCGCTGCGCGTGGCCATAACGAAATTAAAATATCCTCCGGTCTCTCCTTCCCACCGACCAAAGAAAGGGAGCTACTGCCTAATAACTAATTGTTGCTTAGCAGCAGCGGCAGCTGCGTCGGCAGCGCAGTCTGTAAATTGCGTTAGTATTAAGTGGCCAGAACTGAGTAGAAAATTGAGTTAGTAGGGGCCCGAGCGAAAATAGAAAATTTCATTTTCATTCGCTATTGAACATTAGCCATAAACTGTTTATAATGCAGCGGAGCAGCGACTAAAATTCTTAATTTTATTCGTTTTAATCCGGCGTCTATTGAGCGTTAGCGCCATCTATGGCACATTTGCGACAAGTGCCCTAAACATTTACTGAAGCAGACTTTTAAGCGCTGGCTTAAAGACGCAAGCATCTTCTATGAGCTGCTGGCAGAGACGGTGCCTACAATTTGGCAATTGATTGGAAAAATATTTCTAACACGATTTGCACTGTCTGCCGCATTTTGGGAGAGGGGCTTTTGTAGAGCTCCTGAATGTAAAACTAATTCAATTATTTGCGCGCATAATTTAAGGTTCGGCCAAAAGCATGAAATTTATATGCAAAACACGCATAAAATTATTTCCTCGCATCTCTGTTTTCAGCTGTTTCTATTTGCGCTTTCTTTTACTTGGCATTGCTTTTTGTGTTCATTATTTATGAACACGAAGAGTGGCTACACAAAATAATTGAAGCAGCCGTTCCCGTTTTAAAGTAATCAACAGTCTAGTTTGGGGTTCTTGCTACCATCCGGGTTCGAGTTCGAGCTGCAGGTTTTTTTTGGGTCATTTTTGTTTGGGTAATGTTTGTACAACATGAGCTTTATGAAATGCCGGGAATGCAGCCTGGGCCGTGGCCCAAATGTGTTAAACATGGTTCACAAAGTGACAATTAAGCCAATTTGATGCCATTTACCACAGGCAACGCAGAACGCGTCAATTTCTAACAACAATTTCTTAATGGGTTCGGATCGTCTAGGGGCTTACGCCGATTCGTGAGCGAGTTCGACGTTCTCGAGAGGCCACGGCGCGTACACAAAAGGTAGACAATCAAATGTAATTACACGCACATAAACACGCAAAGAGCCGGGTTTGAAGCAAAAAAAAAAAAAACACAGAACCCAGAACACCTGAAACCTGAACCACAGACTACGCCCCAGCCCATCTACCTCAATACCAACTTGAAGGCAGACGGCAGACCAAAGGTAGCCAAGAATCACGCAATTTACTATAATTTTTGCAGCGGTAAGTTGAGCGGGACTCGATGTGGAGCGCGGTGGGGGAAAATTTGCTCCACTTTCCTAAGATTGCGGCTGTCAATGCGACGACGACGACGACTTGGCGACTTTATGGACAGTCATTAGGCAGCCGGCAGCCGACACTTAGCCGGCTCAGTTAATTACAAAGAGCAGAGCTAAGTGAGGTTAACTCACAAGTTGCAAGGGATGGTGGATGGGTGGATGGGGCAGAGGTATAAACCACATCATTTTACAGCATTTGTGGTGCATAAGTGCCGCTAATGCAAAGGGCCGATGACTTGCAGCCGGGCCAATGGAATGACAGTCAAGTGCAGGGCACAGATTAGGCATGAGGAGGTAGTCAAGTGAAGCGGAAGATAAAATAAAAGGATAGCAAATTACGAGTGTAAACTGCTAAAGCGACTGACTTACAGTGCTGCAAAATGCATTAAATATTAATGGTTGATTAGGGTGCATGCGCAAGGAAAATTACGCAAAAGGCTTAGTCCATGAAAAAATATATTTATATATACTAAATATTTGAGATAACTTTTATAAAATTTCAAAAAATTAAATATCAGTGCAGCTTTAACACATTACCAATAAATTTTCAAAAGGAAGAGTTGGTATGAGAAATCATCAGAAAATAATAATAGTAAATATATAATTAATAGAAGCGATTGCAGAAAACTATTGAATTCAAGCTCTGTGATAATATAAATTACCTCAGGATCAGTTTATAAAAAGCTTTGAATAGCATTAAATATATAAACTCTTGCGCGTAATTTTTAGACCCTACCCCAGCTTTCTAGCGCATCACGTAATTGTAGTGCTGTGTAACTGTCAAACTAAATTCGCGTACTTCATTCAGCAATTAATGTCAGAGTCTTCAGAAAACGCTCTCGGAGTGCTAATGATTGTTAGCCGTGCGTCCAATGCTCCGACACTTGATTAGCCAAATTATTAATTGACAAATTTTTGTGTCTAATCAGACCAAAGAGGTCCTAATCCCTACACTCCCTCAGCACACCAGTCCCCTCCCCGCTGAGCTAATTTAATTACAAGTTTGGATGCCGCTGATTAAGCGTCCTACGAAAAATGCTTTGTGTTTATTAATTTTCATCATCGGCTGTGATTTATGCCAGTAAAAGAGGAGCGAGAGAAAAAAAAGAAATAAGCCAGCCAACTAAATAAACCCTGCTAATTTCACGTCCTGTTTTTCTTCACCATCTTTTACAGACTATGCCCGCGTCGAGGTCGGACCGGAGAATCCGTTGCGCGTGGAACGTGACCGCACTGCCAAATTGGAGTGTAATGTGGACGCCAAGCCGAAGGTGCCGAATGTGCGCTGGACACGCAATGGCAGCTTCATTAGCTCCTCGCTGGTGCACACCATCCATCGGGTGAGCGTGCAGGATGCGGGCAAATATACGTGCAGTGCCGATAATGGCCTCGGCAAGGCCGGCGAACAGGAGCTCATACTCGATATACTCTATCCGCCCACCGTTGTCATCGAGTCGAAGACGCGCGAGGCCGAGGAGGGCGAAACCGTTAATATACGCTGCAATGTGACCGCCAATCCAATGCCAGTAACCATCGAGTGGCTCAAGGAGGGAGCTCCAGATTTTCGTTTCAACGGCGACGTGCTGACCCTCGCCTCGGTGCGCGCCGAGAACGCTGGCACTTACATTTGTCGTGCCGTCAACATAATGCAGAGCCAGGGTCAGGAGCGCAGCGAACGCGTTGGCAACTCCACGGTGGCGCTGCTCGTCCGTCATCGTCCCGGACAGGCGTTCATAACGCCAAATAAGCCGGTGGTGCATGTGGGCAATGGGGTCACGCTGACCTGCTCGGCCACTCCGCCGGGGTGGCCGGTGCCGCAGTTTCGCTGGTTCCGCGACATGGAGGGTGAGTTCTCCAGCCGGCAAAAGATCCTCGCACAGGGACCACAGTACTCGATACCAAAGGCGCATCTAGGCAACGAGGGCAAGTACCATTGTCATGCTGTCAACGAGCTGGGCATTGGCAAAATGGCCACCATTGTGCTGGAGATACATCAGCCACCGCAGTTCCTGGCCAAGCTGCAACAGCACATGACCCGTCGCGTGGCGGACAATGATTATGCGGTGACGTGCAGTGCCAAGGGCAAACCGGCGCCCAGCATCAAGTGGCTCAAGGATGGCGTCGAAATACTGCCCGAGGTGAATCTGTATGAGGTGAAAACGAATCCCGATCAGGGCCCCAACGGCATGGTAACCGTGCAGAGCATGCTCAAGTTCCGCGGTACCGCACGTCCCGGCGGCAATCAGCTGGTGCCCGGAGATCGCGGCCTCTATACGTGCCTCTACCAGAACGAGGTCAACTCGGCCAACTCGTCCATGCAGCTGCGCATCGAGCACGAGCCCATTGTCCTGCACCAGTACAACAAGGTGGCCTTTGACATACGCGAAACGGCCGAGGTGGTCTGCAAAGTGCAGGCCTATCCCAAGCCAGAGTTCCAGTGGCAATTTGGCAATAATCCCTCGCCCCTGACAATGTCCTCCGATGGCCACTACGAGATTAGCACCACAACGGATAATAATGACATCTATACGTCGGTGCTGCGCATCAATTCGCTGACCCACTCCGATTACGGGGAGTACACGTGCCGTGTGGTTAATTCGCTGAACACAATACGGGCGCCAATACGGCTGCAGCAGAAGGGTCCGCCGGAGAAGCCAACCAATCTGCGTGCGGTCGATGTGGGCCCCAATTATGTGACGCTCAGCTGGGATCCGGGCTTTGATGGCGGCCTGAGCAAGACCAAGTTCTTTGTCAGCTATCGCCGTGTGGCGATGCCCCGCGAGGAGCAACTGAATCCGGACTGTGCGACCCTCGCGAACGCCAACTCAGATTGGGTGGAGGTCGATTGTCAGCGTGACATACCTTGTAAGGTCAACTCGCTGGAGCAGCATCAGAGCTATGCGTTCAAGGTGAAGGCACTGAATCCCAAGAACGGCTCACCCTACTCCAATGAGATAACGACAACGACAAAAGTGAGTCGCATTCCACCACCACTGCAGGTCACCTACGAGCCGAGCACACGCACACTGGGCATCGATGTGGGCGCCACTTGCCTCAATCTGGTTGCCGTTGTGGAGACCATGTTGCACGGCGATACGCCGATGGCCACCTGGGATGTAGTGGGTATGCTTGATAATCTCCAGCTGTCCGGCAATGGACCGACGCACAAAGAGAAGGTCATCGATCGCCTGATTTTGCCACGTCGCAGCGGCGGCGGACGCGCTCTGGGCCACACCATCAACGAGGACGACGATGAGCATGAGGCGGCAATGAACAATCTGGCACTGGAACAGGATGACAACAGTCCCGCGGTGCGGGTAAAGCTCTGCCTGCGCAACAATCACGAGCATTGTGGCGACTACACAGATGCCGAGAGTAAGTACCACAGGGGTTGCTAATGGTTAGAGTTGGTTGGGGGTTTGTTTTGCGAGTTGGATGAGTGATGGAATTGAAAGGCATCAAGAATGGAATATTACAAATAACTAATTATATGTAGAGTTTTCGCTTTACATTATATTGATTTTATGAAAAAAGGATTCCGTTTTAGAAATGATAATGAAATTGAATTAAATTGAAATTGGAAATAGCCAATATGTCATTCAAGAGACACATATGATACAAAAAGAATATTATGCAAAAATATGAATATAAACATAAATATGACACAACAATTAAGAATATAAATATTAATGTGATACAAAAAGGCAAATTAAATATGAATATTTTACAGCAACAAAAGGCAAATATTTATATAAATAAGACAAACAAAAAGATGTTAAACATGATACAATAATAATGATATGAACCAAAAAAAAAGTACACAAAATCACTTTCGATACTACTTTACAACACTGGCATTTGACAAATGACTCGAATGTGCCCACATTTCAACATGAATGACGCAAATGGACAAATGAACAAAAGTTCCATCGAAACTATGGCGGACGTTCACTATTATTCACTGTTCACTGTTCAGTTGGCTATTCACGATCACGAATAATGATTCACAAGTTGAGCTGGCTGAGGAACGCTGTGGAACTGATTTCCATTATATGCAAAGCCATTACGAGCAATTGCGCCACTTGAATAGCTGGACAATCAATCACTCATCCATCGCCGGGCAACCTGGCTGGCAAGCAAGCAACCAACCATCCATCCATCCATCCATCCATCCATCCATTCACTTGAGTGGCGTTGCATTTTTCATGGCTTCATTTCATTCATCCCGCAACTTACATCATTCTCTTTCCTCTCTCCTCATTGCAGTTGGACGTCCCTATATCGCGGAGGCTAGCGCACTGGCCACGCCCACACTGATTGCGATAATCGTGTCGTGCATTGTATTCGCACTCTTTGCCGGCCTGCTGCTCATGTTCTGCCGCTGCAAGCGCAATCAGTCGAAGAAGAGCGCCGCCGCCAAGGACTACGAAATGGACTCGGTCCGTCCATCGATTGTCGCCGCCCAACAGAATCAGGCACCGCCGCCCTACTATCCGGCCAGCGGTCTCGACAACAAGGCCCTCGAACACTCCATGGATCTGGCTCTCAATATGGAGGACCAAAAGACGGCTCTCTATGCGACTCAAAATGGCTACAGCTATCATCCGGGCAGCGGGGTCGTTGGCGTCGGTGTGGGTGGCGGTGTTGTTGGTGTCGGCGGCGGTGTTGGCAGCATCGGTGGTGGCGGCGTTGTTGGTGTGACCGGCATACCCGGTTTGACAGGACACACGTTGCCAGGAAATGAATGTAAGTACACAAACACACACTCACAGACACACACATCCAAACACATATCACGTATACGCCAAAATTGGGCGACAGTTGGCATGGGGCGGGCTGAAATGCATATGTATTGATGGATAGCCCAAACTCTGTAACTCTTGTGGGGAGCTGAACTGTACTTTTGTGGAAAATTTTTGGTTTTGCAATATCTATTAAAATTGGGCTCCCAAATATGGAAGAGCAAAAATTTGAGTTGAGCTAAAATTCTATAAATATTTCCAGACAAATTTTAATAATATCTAAATTCTTTATTTAAACCATGTTATTTGCACATTTTTATTATTATTATTAATAAATATTTGAATTATGGCAGAACTTATCTAGTTAAAGTCATTAAGTTTGTTAAAATGACAGTTAAAAATTTAGATAATTAATTTTCGACTTTACAAAACTGTCATTAAAATATTTATTTTTTAATTTTATGAAAAGTCCACATCAACACCGTAAAATTAGATTTCTCTTAACTGATTTTTGCACAACCGATGACAAATTCTTGATGCCCTTTCAACACTTGAACACACACGCATAAAGGGGGAGAGATACCTAAAGCTCAACCACTGCCAAGTGCGAAATACTTCCGGCTGACCATGTCGGGCGCACACTCACCCTGCTCCTGTGCCTCTCCCTGTCCCCGTTTCTGTCCTGCCCTGCGCCCCATTTTCCAGTTCAAGGATGTTGGTGGCAAAATGTTTTGGGTGATTTTTCATTGTCCACCGCAAAACACATCACAAAACAAAATGAAATCCGTGCTGTGTTGGAGTTCGACTGGTGGTGCCAGCAGTGGTGCGGGTGGTGCACACAAATGATGTAGCCCATGAAATGTGAAAGTGCAAAATGGAGTTGAGTGCAAATCGATGGCAGTGCGCATTCATCACGCGCCTCTGCGGGCACGCACACACACATACACACACACACACACACACACACACGCACACAATTGGTAATGGGACTGGAGAGTGGTGCAAGCCGCAAACACACAGAAATACACGTACACACACACAACCCACACACACACACACACACACACACACCTGCGGCAAAACACTTCAACTTCCGTTGTAAATTTGTTGAAACAGCAATTTTTTCCCTAAACGTTTTACGTCCTCTCTGAAGCATTTTGTAATATACTTGCCATTTGTTGTTGTTGTTGTTGTTGCCGTTGTTGTTGTTGACGCTCACGTCCATTCATCCTAGCTGCGTCCTTGTCGTCGCTTTTCAAGTGACGCCATTGCCCCGACTCCCCCGTTCAACAAATGAATTGCGGACAAAATGAATGCGTAAACTGGACCCGCTACTCTGTCCGCCTCTTGGACCCATGTCCCTTCAGCCCTCTGCGGTTTCACACAATACGCAATACAATTCATTATTAATTGTTGTTCTGGTTTACTTTTATTTTTATTTTTGACTTACCCCCCAAGCACTTCTTGTTTTTTTGTTTTTGGTGTTTGGATTATAACGTCGTGACCCATAAGAGGTATTAACCTTTAACATGGTGAGCGCACAAATTGGAAAATTTCTCTTTTTTATAGCCCTGCATCAGGGTATATAAATTGTATGAGGAAGTGTGTAACGCACTGAAGTATATAAAGATATAGTAAGGTAGATATTTGTGATCAGCATATTTAACTTAAACCAGATTATTATAAACTTTTTTTAAATTCAGTTGGCGTTTATTTCGAAAGCCGAGCAAATTTTCGCTTTTTCATAAAAAATATTTTGTGATTATTTTTAAAATGATCTAAAATTGCTTTAAAAAACTATTTTAGTTATAGCTAAGTAGCTGCGAGAAATTGGGCTTTCGCTCTAGGTCCTTCTATCTGTCTGTTTCTTCTTGCTTTTTCTTTCGACTGTGCTCAATCAATATGAATGGTAGAGTATTTAACATTCGACATTTCCTAAGCTGTTTACTGTTTGCTTCTTTTTCTCTGTGTATTTTGTAATGACGTGCAAATTAAAAATTCCTTTTTTTTTGTGCAAACATTTTTGTTGTGCGCTTTGCTAAATGGCAATAGAATTTTAAGCTGCAGGACAAAAATTAATTGCAATAATTTCCTGTTGGCCGAAGGACATCCAAAATGCCTGCTGCTGATAGTTGGCAATTGGTAAATAGAAGCAGTGGAAATGGAGGAGGGTGTTTGGGGGTTGGAAATGGCAGCCATTGTGTGGGCTCATTCAAAAGTTGCCAAGTTTCAAGTGTTCACCGAATGCCAATTAAAATTTTCAATTGCCCCCAAAAGTTGAGAATTGCGCTGGGCGGTCGGCTGTGTGTATGTTTGTGTTTGTGTTTATAATTGCGCTTGTGTGTAAGGTTTTTTTTGTGCCCGCAGGCAAACATTGGCACTTAATTGCATTTTAAAAGAAATGCGCGAGCGGCTAATTTGGCTAGTGAAAGTGGCAGGTGGCAGGTAGCAAGTGGCATGAATAATAAAAATCGCAGACAGGCAACAGCTGTACAACACACACACGCACGCATTCGTACACACACACGCACGCACACACAGATTTCCAGGTGGTCTATTGTACCTTGCAGTTCATTGTAAGCGCTAATTGCTGCATAAGAAGCAGACTTTGGTGCACTCATTTCCTCTCCCTTTTGGCGCCTGCCCTCTCATTCGCACACTCGCTCACTTGCAAATGGCATTTGAATGTGTTTTGTTGGTTTGGTATCGTTCTCGTTGTTTTTGTTGGTGCTGTTGGTGTTTGTGCACTTTGGACTCGTTAAGAGCTCAACCAAAATTGCGGCAATCGTCGCATAGGCCAAAAACCTAATGAACTTTGCATGTTAACCGGCGACGACAATAAAAACAATGGCGTTGCCACCCAGGGGAAAGCCAGGAGGGAGGCCAACTGCAGACTATTTGCAATTTGCACTAGGTAAATGGCAGATTGTTCGGTCTCTCGACAGCATCGCACTGGGGCTTTTTACATTTATCGAATTATTTAATTGAGTTTGTATTCGACTGTATTATTACAATAATTAAATTTTTACTTGTGGCTTTTTTTATTCTATTCTTTTCTTCATTTGTCTCCATTTTGTAGTGCTTTGCAGAGTTGCTTAATTATAGCAGTTAGTGAATTTCTTTTCTAAATTTCGATCACATATTTAATAAAACAATATAATAAGCTTTAAGTTGGCAATTAAACGAGTATTATAAATGCAATTCTAGGCAATGGAATCTTAAATTGAAGGTGTAAAACCTACCGACGCGTCGATAAACTATTTTTCAAGTTTGAATGATAGATTTTACCCGTAATCTATTCTTATATTAAAAGTTGAAGGCACTTGTCGGTTATTTAAATTGTAATATCTCTCACTCTTTAACTTTTTTTCTATTCGACCCTCCTAAAATTGTAGTCCGCCTCTAGTTTACAGTTTATAAATGTGGGTTAAGGCTTCCATATCGGTTATAATATATTGTCAAGTCTTTCTATAAACTGCAATCTGTGCCAAGTCAGCAGCTGTGTTTAGATTTTTAAGCCAATTAGTTGGTCAGCGCAACACAACACAACACATAACACAACACAGAAAAATACAAAAAAAAACAACAAAATTAAAGGCTGAAACGAAGCCGGCAAATGCCACTCATAGATTTTGTCATTGAATTGTGCGGTCAGCTGGCCAAGGGTGGACCAAAACCAACAACAAAACAACAGCAGGGCAGCAACAATTACAAGCCAAACATATTCGAAACGCGCCTAAAACGCTGCAACACAAAATGCTGTTCGAAACGGGACTGTGGTTGCGCTTTTGGGGGCGTGGTGAGGCTTGTTGTAAAACTATTTTGCGGCTGTTTGCTTTGCGGGCCAGAGCTGCATTTTAAGCCAGACCAGAGTACACACAAATACACACATACACACACGTCCAGGCAAACCAGACAACATTTGTAGCATCGAGTTCATGGCTTTATTTTTTAGCGCATAAATTTTCAGCGCGCAAAAGATTCTTTCTCATGCCAGTTTTTTTTTAAAGCTTTTTTTTTTGTCTTTTTTATTTTCGGTTTGTGTGTTGTTTATTTTGCTGCCGTTTTTATGGGTTGGCAGGGGGGTAAAGGGCAGGGGGCAGCGACGACAACGACATTTGTTTGCATTTATTTGGTTTTTGGAGTACATGTCCTCTAGACATTGTTGTTTTCGTTTTCGATGTTGCTGTTGTTGTCCTGCGCCCGTCTAGCCGTAGGCGTTGTTGGGCCCAGTTCATCTTCCCTTTACTCTTACTCCGTCCCATTGTCATCAAGCCCTGTGCTGACCAGATCAACAGTCAGCAAATTTCGAGCTCGACTCTTGCGACAAACAAATATGAAAAACAAACTTTCACTTGGCCGCTTTCGCAGTTGAATTTTAAAGGCTTCTCAGCTAGCGCATCATGTCTCTCGTCCGCCCAAAGCTAGCCAGCTATATAAAAGGCAATAGATTTAAGGATTTCTTGTTTTAAATAGCATTGATTCGCCCATTAAAATGTATTTATTTCCTATCGCAAAATGCTGGGTTGCTTCTGGCAACGTCAAGCCGATTTACTCGCTTGTTAACTTGAAAATAGAACAGACAAAGCCTAAACAAACTTTGTGCTAAACAGTTTGTCAGTTTATATTTCGTATTTAAAACACAAAAAAGTTTACATGGTTAAAATGTGCTACAACAATATTTTGTTATATTTATCATAAAATGATGTTTAACGCGTAGAAGAAGGCGTGTCCGACTCTTTAAATTCTAGATCAGCATCAAAGTAGTTGTTCTTGATTAAAATATAAAAAAACTTGGCAACTGGGAGCAAAATAAATTCGAACTACTATATAGAAGACGCATTTTAAAAAGAATCGGTTCAAACATTTCCATATTCTGAAATTGATTGTAAGCCTGCTTAATTAATTATTGCTTACTAAGTCCGAGCATCTCTTTTTATAATTAATTATGAACACTTATTTTAATTAAACGTTGTTTACTAGATGCTATAATTGCGACAGATTAATAATAAATATTTCCAAAGAAACTGTCACTTTTCTATGGAAATATGTACTATATACTTAATATATTATATTCATTGATAAGCACCGACGAAATTTATTTATAAATTTATATATATATATATGTATATGTATATTTTATATATATATATGTATTTTAACGGTATATATACCCGTGCTGCTTATCAATGTTTAGCATATTACGTCTTCTGTTCAACCTAACTTAATCTCACGTCATACAATTAGTCTGGTGTGGATGTTCGGCAGCTCGAATTAAAACTGAAACACAATGTATAAATTCTTGGAAATTTGCCTACTAGTCCTGCTCCTGGGAAGTGTGCTGGCCGATAGTGACAGTGACAGCAGTGACAGCAGTGATAGCAGTGATAGCAATGGACACAAACACGAAGGAAAGCATAAAAATAAATACAATAAACCGGCATATTCGAATTATCCGCCATTCGGCTACTCACCATATCCCTATACACCGTTTCACGGCATATACGGATACAATCAGTATCCATACAACCAGCAGCCGCCTATGATTCCCCAGTATCCCAGTCCGTATCCGCTCCAACCGACTGATTACCCGTTTATGCCGCCAACACCTCAACAGGGCCCAGCACAACCTGCATTTGTTCCCAATCCGCAGCAGCCGCCAGCTTCGAGTGTCATCAACCACTCGCTCAAAGTTAACAAAGAATACAAGGAGGATTTTAGTAAAACAGACGATACAGCCTGATCATCAAATGTAAAATGCAATAAAAAATTAAAATATGCATTTATAATGTTTTCAATTGTGGCAATAGTGAAAAATATGATTAGAAAAGTTTAAAAGCGAGCAAAGAAGCGACTGAACAACGGCCAACACGCGTCTAGAAAGTGTGACAGCAATATATTTATAATATTCTGAGACAATGATTGACATTTAGATTGTCTATGTATCAGTTTTGTGATTTTTGCCTTTTCAGTGCTCAGAACTGACGCCCTCTTCCTCTTATTTTAAATTACATTTTCTGGTAGTGTCTATGACGTAACTTTCTATCTAAAATACTTGATTTTGACAGCAGCTTAAATTATATTTTGTATTATTAGTTCCATAGTTCAAATAAAACGTACACAAAATAAGCCTTGTCTATTAAAACCTCATTCCTGTGTACTAAGAAGGTGAATTGCGATTTGTATATTGACACTTAAAGACAAGAAAATGCATTCTTTAAATTCTTATTTTAACAGATTAACAGATTTTTATTTTAACTAAAGCAGTTCAATTTTCTCAAGAGAAATAAGCAGAAAATGCAAATCATACGAATTATATATATGTTATTTCTGTTATCTGTCAAACCATTACGTAGATGTACCACATATATATACCGTAGAAAGACAATTAGAATTGAATGTATTTTATTTACCACAGATAGTACATTACCATATAAACTTTTGAAGATCTATCTGTGAAAACAAACAATATGCTTGTTTCGATTGACTGTTCTAACATTTTCTTATAAATAAATTTAAACGAATTTTCAAAGAATTCAATATATTTATATTGAAAAAGCAACAATTTCTGTACAGTAATTTCCCCAAGCGATTATTCTTAAGCTAACTCGATTACAAGTGCATTTGATAATCTTTTATTATGCGCCTTACAGTTGAAGATTTCTATGAAAACTTTCGGCTCAACTTGACCTCGTTATGTAAGTGAGGAGTGCAGAGCATTTTATTATTATTATTGTGTGCACTGCTTTAACCTGCCGGACTGTACTCCAGATAGCGTATAGCGAAAGTTGTAAAACTCTCGGCAAAGCGCAGGCAGCACCAAAACCCACTCAAAAGTTTCCGTCTATTTTCCTTTTTTGGCCAACTTGTGGCTGGCTACAACGAAAAGGCCGCCAGCAACAGAATTTGCAACATGGAGCAGGCAGAGGTATTCAGGGGGTGGATAGGGGATGACAAGAGGTATCGTGGAAACCTCACGACAAGTGGCTGCTGCTGCAGCTTCTCTAAACTCCAGCACCTGCCTGCTCGCACTCTCACTCGCTCTCGCCTGCCTTTCTTTTTCAGCATTTAAGCGCTTTGGGGCCAAATGCCGAGCAGCCTGCGTCGCGACGCTAATTAAAAGTGCAATAAGGAGCAGGCAAAGGTCGTCCGGTAGGAAAGCAGCACAAGAGAGGGAGAGACAGAGAAAGAGAGGGGATGGGCTGTGGCTGTTGTGGAGTGTGGCGCCATTAACACCGTGTGCGCCTGAGGTGCTCAGGATGCCAGCCAACTTTGGACTGAACTCAACTCGCTCTTTAACCAAGGTACCCCCATCCCCGCATCTACACCTCCACCGCCTGCTGCCGTTTAGTTAACCGTTAATGGCATTTGAAACTGTTTTTATTGTGCGACTGCAACCGCTGCCTCTGCTGCTGCACAAAAATGTTGCATAATTATAAGCCCTTCCGGTTGAAAACTTTGTCTAGAGAGAGAGAGTGAATTAGAGCCAAGGCGAGCGCGGGGTGGGCGAGTGTTGCGAGTGCAAGTGCAACTTTGCCACTTGGCCAAGAGTCGTTAACATGAAAAGAATTTTTAGCCAGGCCAAACTGGCAGCGAGACACTTGAGCAGCTTCTGCGCGATTAATAAGCCCACCTTCCACACCACCCAACCATCCACTGCCTGTGTGGGCGTGGTCGTGTTTATAAACTATGCCACAGAACAGTTATTTGCACAAATCAATGTGAAAAGTTTTTGAGCCAAACTTTAATTGCGCGTCGCGGCAAAACAGGCAAAATGTAGGCAACACAAATTGCCCTCACCACTACTACAACTGCCGTTGCCGCATAACAATGGAAATGCATTAAAATTCCTGTATAGACATTTTCGGTAAATTTGTTATTTTGTATTTGTATTTTATTATAACGGTCCTCAAATATTTTTGGCCGCCGCCCATGTTTGGCCAAAAAACTTGCGCAATCAAAAGTTGAGCCAACAGATTTGATGCTTATCAAATTGAAAAGTTTTATTTTTTTTTTTTGGCTCTGTTTGTATTTCTTATAGAACAAGAACAAAATATCGCATAAAATTACAATTGGAAATATGCAAAGAACGTTATAGTAGACGCCCAAAAACTCAGAAATGGAAATGAAAATGAAAATGAAGTTAATATTATTACTGTTTTTAGTTTTATGGCTAATCATAAAAATTATCACGCCCACCATGTCGCATAAAAGCCGGCAAAACGACACGCAATCTCAAAATGGCACACGAAACGTGGAACAGCTGGCAATGGAACAGTCGAGCACTCCATATTTATTTACATGGCCCTTCGTTACATGGCTAACACAAATTGTCGTTGAATTTTAGTGCACGACAATAAACATGGGCACAAAATCAATTTCGCTTGCATTTCGCCAATTTGTAATGTAACGAAAATTCTGAAGCTGTGCAAATAAGTTGCTTAAACTGAGGAGATTCTTATAGAATTATATACTACATACATATATAGAATATGCGTAAGAAAACTAGTAAGAACTACATTAATGATGATTGATTATAATAATTATTAATATTATGCAATACTTGGCGAAATTCAGGGGAGAGTGAAAGTAGGAGCGTAGTAATTGCAGCTTAGAGTTTTTTAAGTACATTAATGTAGCTTCCTTAGAAATCATAGATCCTTGCTTGCAACATATTGCACATTTCTTGCTGGAAAAGAAAGGTTTCCATTAGTTAAATTCAATGTATTCATTTCTTTTGTAAATATAAATTCTAACAGTCATAAATTTTGAAGGAATTAAATAGACTATATTCTGACTTTAATTTCAACATTAATATATTGAACTTTTAAATTAAAGATTTCCTGTTGAAATTAATTCAATAATCCTAGTCACATTTAAAGACTTAATTTATTTTATTATTTTAAAAAATTCAAACACTGCTGGGCTTGGCGAAATTGCGGAGGTTTGCTGGCAAACACGATTTGTGGTACGACACACAATTATTCAGTTTTCGACTCAAAATTCAAAAAGTTTGTTGTTTATTTTATATATTTTTTTGTTGCTTTTCGGCAAGCGTGCGTTTAATATTTATGAGTGATTTATCACGATATAAAAATAATAATAAATGCGACCAACAAAGGCGCACGCACAGGCGGCCCAAACGAGTAACGAGGCAAACAGGATAAAAGGTCCAAAAGGCAGGCACAATCCCGTAACAAGGCGCATTGCTGCTTGTCAACGCCTTTGTTCTGGCGCGTAACAAGCACCACAAGGATACAAAGCCCTCTGAACCTCCTACCTCAAAAGCCTTTGTTCAGCTGTTCCTGCTTTGATACTTTTTCGCGTACCTCGTAAAAAATTTGTCAACAAACTTTCTCAGAACTACAGAAAGCAACTCAGTTAAGAGGAAGTTGAAGTGAAATGAGGAGTGTGTGGAAGCGAAGAGGGTGGGGGCGTGACAGTGCTCGACATAGATTTGTGAGTTTACGATGGCTTTTGGCGTAGGTTTTAAGTGGCGCACGCGGCGTATGCGCAATATGTTTTTCAACTATTAATTACGCCTTGTTGATTCGCCCAGTTAATAAATTCATTTCGTTTACCATTTATTTTGTTGCTGTCATTTTTATGTGCTAATCAATGAAAAGCCGTAAAAGAAACGTTTTTCGTTCGTTGTTTTGCTCTGATTGCAAATCGCTGGCAATATTATACATATATATGTGCATATACATATATAGCTTTTCATTTGGCCAGGCGCCAGAAATCCGACTGTCAGCCTTGTCCCACTGTGAATTATGCGCGAATCTGTGGCGGATTTATGCGACACTTGTTCGAGTTCGGTTTATTCGACATTTTGCCCCCATTTTAATTTCACTTTTTCATATTTTTTATATTTGCTATTTTTGCAGGGGTCAACATGGGCTACATGGAGAACAATTATTCCAATTCGAACAATGGCGGCAGCGTCAACTCACAGGACTCGCTCTGGCAGGTGAAAATGTCGGCCGCTGCGGTGGGCAATCAACAGACCCTCGTCCAGGCCCCACACAATCAGTATGTGGAGCAGCAGCCCACCTATGGCTACGATCCCCTTACGCATGGCGGCTATGGTGCGGTCGATGATTATGCACCGTATCCACATTTGACTGCCACGCCCAGTCAGGTGGGCGATGAATATCACAATTTGCGCAACAGTCAAAATCCGTCCCGGCAGGACTACTGCAGTGATCCCTATGCATCAGTACAGAAGCCCAAGAAGCGTGTCGATCAGCATTTAGGTAAGTTTCGATATCGATATTTGTAACGATCGTTGGGAGTAAAAATTCTATCAATTTTAAGAGTGAAGAAAGTGCGATAAGTGAGGTTAAGTTGCTTTTCAAGAGATGTAGATGACTTTTAATTGGAAGTACAAGAAACTCTCTCTTGTGATATAAAAAATTGTTATGAAATGGTTATGAAAAATGTATGGTTTGCAAAAGATAGTGTCTCAATAATCAAAAGTAGTATAATATGAAGTGACATCGAGATAGAATGAGATTTAAAGTTATATATAGAGGAAGACAACAAAGGTATACACAGAGAGAGAGAGAGAGAGAGAGAGAGAGAGAGAGAGAGAGAAAATAGAGCGCGCTATACCTAAAAGGTCAAGATAAATGTGTGAAGCCATTTATGTAAAATCCAATATGGGAAATCAAATATGAAATTCGAAACTTTCAAAATTGCTAGAGAGTAAACAGTTACAGATACAGATAGCGTTTGTTGGAGATCCCACATGAAATACTGAAAATGGTTTATTAAAATCATTTCCTAAGTATTAAAGGCCGTCTCCCTTTTAGAATGCACAAACGGTGCTGATGAAGTAAGCTAAAGGGAAAGCATGAGCAAACAAATCTGACAACTTTCATCGCTGCGAGTTCTACTTATGACACATTAAGCACAAGGGTCGAGCTATCTACCAACTGTTTTTCAAAGTTCCAAACTTGCAAGTTGGAGTAGGGCAACAGCAAAAGGGGTGTAGCTGAAATCATGAGCAACTGGCTAAAGGTCGCCTTTCAGTTTGCCTTGGCCTGTCAAACTTTACCCACTGCATGTTGTTGTGTTATTTTCTGTGTGTGGGTGTGTGAGGGTGAGGGTGAGTGTGTTTGCACTCGGACTTTCAGTTATGACAAGTTAAGCACTCGGATATCACCGACGTCGACCCGGCTCGTCTGGGCTGGCTCATGCTAATTATATATGTGTGTGTGTGCTTGCCCCGCCGCAGCCCCTAAACGTGTCGTCCCGTACCCTAGCGATAGGCTTTTGCGATAGGTTCCTTTAGGTTCTCTGGCGCTTTTTCTGTCTGCTGCACATCTGACGGTCTTGGCTTAAAGTCTTTGCCAACTTTTGTTTAAAATTCAACGAAGCAAAAACAACAACAATTTTCATGCCCTTTGGCCTCCTTTGCCTGGGCATTCTTCTGTGCGTGTGTATACTTTTTATATTGTTGTAATGCCAATAACACCACAAGTGCTTTCAAATATAAAATAAAACACGAAGCGAGAAATCGAAATGTTCCGGAAAAACAAATAATAAAAAAAATGCTGCACAACTAATAGATATTCTGTAAATTGTAAGTCTTTAAGTAAGATAAGAGAAATATATTATAGAGCTCAGTGAAAATACAATCGACAGATGTGTGATAAATATACATTTCAGAACCCCAGAACAGAAATGTTGGAAAATACAATATTTATGAATTAATGGTTATATCGATCTTCCTCTTCATCCGATTGAATAACTTAATCCACTGTTAATATTATGTGGACAAACTTAGCTTAATAGTTTTAAAATTACCTCAAAAATGAGCCAATTTATTTGGGACTTAATTCACAATTTAGGTGAATTTATTATCGTAATTTACCTAATTTAGAGTTCATTTTATGTTTGACAAAACTAACTATAAAGAATAAATTATTTTTAATGTTCGCAGCTTAAAGTTTATTGCAGTTTGTGATATTTTCATGGAGCAGATATCTTAGGGGTTAAATGACAAGTTGAAAGAGTTCTTTTATTTTCGTACAGTTGCCAAAAAGTAAAAGCCTTAACCATCCCGGCTGTATCCCACGCATATTTCAATACATGTCCCACATTTGAATTGAGAATGTAATCTGACCTTTGACCCAAACTGTACCAAGTCAACAACAATAAGAGCCCATCTGGTTACGACTCATTTATACAGAATTTTATTATAAATTTGACTAACCATTTTTGCTAAGCTGTAAAGGCTAACACAGGGTATTAAATAAACCGGGCAACGACGAACGCTGACTGCAATCAGACGGCCACGGGGCGTATGCGTGATGATGTTGCTCTTGCCAGCGTTGTGGCTGCTGCTGCTGTTGGTTACAACTATGCTGTGTGTGTGTGTGTAAACCGCGTGTGTGCTGTATTTGTGTTATCTTTACGGTTTATGAGCCAGCACACCCAAAAAAAATGCCTTTTTTTCTTCGTTATGTTGCGGGTTTTTATTGCCCGGCGTCGTTGCGGTAGGACGAAACAGGACTCAAAACAGGATATGTGGCTCATGATATTATTGTTGTTGTTGCTTTGTCGTCCACGCTTGAAAATTTTGTTATTTCTCGCCCTCATGCTCGTCTATCTATCTGTCTCTCTCGCTCTTCTGTTTTTTCACTGTACGTATTTACTTTGTGTACGTGTGTCAGTAAGAGTGTGTTAGTGTGTGTTAGGGCGTTCGTGCGTGTATATAAAATGTAAAAACGTAACACAAGTACAACAATTTTGCGGCTGCTGTTGCATAACAAAACACTGACCACGCCCCCGCCTTTCCCTCCCTGGCTAGTCGGCCGCTTGGCGGTTAAACGCAAAAATTGTGAGCGCCACACTAAGAAATGCGCAACGACAACAATAACAAGAACTCACAAATGTCAAACTGACATACCAGCATCCCAGTTGTCCGTACACACACTCACACACACACACATGTCAATAAAACGCAGCCGGCAACAACAACAGCAAACGCCCCCCGAGTGCCGTCAAAAGCAAAGCAACTAAAAACTGCAGTTGTAAAAAAGGGGTGTGGAACGGGAGAGGCGAGTT
>SCDS01000394.1:0-53733 GCA_004149465.1 Drosophila nigromelanica
GCATTCCCTCTGGTTTTTTTTTCGCTTTTGTAATTTTTCATTGGAAATATCGCGCTACGCACTTGATTGCAGCATTTAATTAAAGCAACAGCCAAATAACAGCAACAACAACGGCAACAACAACAACAACATCCTGAGGCAAAAACTGAACAACATGTTGCAGAGATATTTATGCGCAACACTTGACAGATTTATTTATGCGATGCTGAGGTTATGTTTTTGTTGTATCTTTTAGCTTTAACATAACGAAGCTCAAAATAAAGCAAGTGTCAAGAAGATACGCGGAGAGCGAGAGAGAGAGAGAGAGAGAGAGAGATTGATATCTGAAATAAACGTATCTTTAACTTGTACTTTAGATCTTTAGAAAAAATAATAAACGGATATCTTAACTACCAACATAACATATGTACATATATATTCAACTTTGTTAAACATTAACTTTAACTACATCCTGATTATATTTTAACATTTATGTTTCTTAGTTCTTTGCAAAAGCGTATTTATTAAGAATAAGAAATAATTGTCCTATTTGGCAAGTTAAGACTTTTACTAGAGCTTATAAAAAGAAAAAGTATTTTCAAAATGATTTAAAGAAAAGTTAGATTAAATATATTTTATTCGATTTTTCGTTCTTTCCGAAATTCTTTAGTTTTTATGATGAACAAAGAAATTTCTATCCACGTCTTTATTATAAATTAGGAGCTAGTTTCTTAATATCACTTAAGGGATTTCATTAAACTTAGATTAAAATTACTTCTAATTAGTTTAGAAATGCAGGAAATTCCTGAAATTAATATTAATACATTATTATGTTTTTTAATCATAAAATTGGAAATTAATTATGTATTTCTTAATTTATAACTTTAAAGAATCTGTCGAAATAGCAAATACAAAATTCCTGAATCATTTTTACCACATAATTGTTAAGAGCTACAGATAGCTTACAGCTATCCGCAGGTATTTCTAACAAATCCTATAAATATTAAGCCAAACAAATCCCCTGTGTCGACGTTTTCTTCGACATTCTTTGCTAGTTTTAAATAAATCTTTAAGTTTCTGTCGTTTTAAAAGGCACGAAGAGTTCATGTAAATATTTAAAATTCTGGCCAACCCACGAAATACTTTTATTTTTACTATTTTTCTTTAAATATATATATATATATATATATGTATATACTTGTTTTTAATTTCAACTTCATATTTCTAGCACCCAATTCCATTGGCTTCGATTAGGCATTGCTGCTGGTGCATCGAAGCTGCCCACATAAATCACAACACATTTTTTTTTTTTGGCAACTTGAATTTTAATTAAAATAGAATGGTATCGAGAATGGAATAGCCCAGGGCACTCAACCGCTCCGCCCGTCCAATGATAACCCAGTTCGAATGCAAGTCTATACAGATAACCGCAGACTGAATACCCTTTTAGATTGTATATAATGAAATATATTCAGGCAGATTAGCTATGCGTTACAAATCGCTTGACAGATTCATAATGCCCCATGTCAAGGCAGGATAAACGACAATTTTTCTAAAGAAAACAAGAAGCTGCAAAGAATATGTTCAAATCTGTTGCTGGTTTCGAAAATACATGGCCACATTTTCTAGCGCTCGAATATTTTGGATACAACATAATTATATTGGAAGCTGGCCCATAAATCAAAGGCAAGAATCTTGGGACTGCAACCGAATCGGGAACGAGTGCGAGAACGGAACGTGGGCGTTGCAAGATGCACTTCGACAATGGAACGGGTATATTTGGAAAATGCAGCGATGCAGTGAACGAGAGAGAGAGAGAGAGAGAGAGAGAGAGAGCGAGAGAGGGAGCGAGGGAGAAAGTGATAGAGAAAGAGATAGTGAGATGAAACTTCTCAACATTTGGCAGCATGTGGCAAGTACGCGAACTCAAACGCTCCGCTGCAACTTGTAACGAAGATGAAAATGATTTATGCTGCAGTCTGTCTGTCCAACTGTCGACTGTCGACAGCATGTGCCGCAAAAGGCTCTCGGCCAGAGGGGGAATCGGGGGATTCTGCGCTCAGTTAGCCAGCTGCGCAACTGCGGTTCGCCTGCACAATAAATTGAAATATTTTTCTTAATTTTCAAATTGCTGGCAACATATTTATTACACATAAGCAGCAAAGGCATCCGACCAGATGGAAAAGAATAGTGAAAAATATTAGAACAGAGCCGGCCTATTTAGCATGCCAAAATGAATAATAATGGATGATATCATAGGCGAGACGCCAGAACGATATAATTTGAAAAACAAACGACAAACTTAATGCTAAGCGAAGTACAGGAAAAATAGGCTTTACGAAATCAGAGAGACCTCTTTGGCCGCATGTCAAGTCAAAAGAGATCATTCCGGTTTTTTGATCTTATGTATCTTGTACTTATAATGTGTATGAAAGTACTTAAAAAATAAATTTGCATAGCACATAAATTTTCGATATTCTCAATTTTACAAAAAATAAATCTCTAATATTTCAATGCTTTGCATTTTTATATGTATAAATAAGTACATTTTTTTATTTTTCAAAATGTTTAATATGATTATAAAATTTCATTTTTTTGTTTTTATTTGCAAAAAATATTTTATAAATACATATTCAAGTATTTTTGGAGATAAGTAGCTGGCAATTTATTTGACAAATATTTTTTAATGACATTTATGCCATTTATTATTTATGTATTCCCATTCCAATTGCGTTTGCTTGCGTTGTTGCCACACAAATCAAAAGATTTTCAACACTGGCTAATTGGAGACGGTTTTTTATTGTTTATTTTATTTTTTTCTATATTTTTTGTATTTTCAGGGTAAACAATGCCATACACTGTCCTCTGAAATGGTGCGTACTTCTTTATGCTGTGACGCGTTTTTCCGAATGATCTATTTATTTGCTTGAAATATTACAAATTGCTATGCTACTTGGCTTGACTTAGGGTTTGTGTTTGTGTGTGTGTGTGTGTGTGTGTGTGTGTGTGTGTTTACCCAGGTCAGTCGAAGGTCGGCCGAGTCGTAAACTAAAATTTGTTATTTATATGCCGAGCGTTGACACCAGAATCCAAGTCCAAGCAGCATAAATTTCCGTACGATATTTACATAGATATACGGCGGACATTCTAACGAGTCGCATATCTCGTGCAGTTTATGTTCTGGTATTGGATTACATATGGCCTCAAACAAGTTCTTCCGATGAGGCCTCGTTGAGTTATGGACGGCGATAAAACTAACTTTTTTTTTGGGGTATGTAGTCGTAATTTTTCATATTTTATTGAGTTGAAATATTGTTTCGTCATTTCCATTACGTAATGTGGCCGGCCTGTCGGTGGCATATAAAATTTCACACATGAATTATGTATAATTGTGATATTTTTCATTTGAGCAATTTTCCCAAAGATAAGAATGAGATTTTCTTCTATTTTTTCTTTTTTTACTTTGTATGCATGGAAATGAGAAAGTTATGCTTGAGATATCCAGATTTTTATCGTTTGGTCCTGAAGAAAGCAAGTTTATATTGCTGATTAAAATTATTTTCTTTCATTTATGGCATATTTTTGATATATATTTTTTGCATAAAACGAAATTAATCTTATTAAAAGCTTAAAGGTGCTTATCAAGCTATTTAGGCCGTTGTAAGCTTTTGAAAATACAAGTAACATGTTGTAAAAATTGCTTTAGAGACGGTTCTTTTGTCGCGTGACGCAATTAAATGTATTTTATTACAGGAACTGGATTTGTTGTCCAAACTTTGAAATTGTGCGTCAGCATAAGCAAGACTTGAGCCTGAGGAAGCCCAACGGGCTTTACTTTATTTGCAATATATGTGTTTTACGTTTCATTCCCCCCCCCCCATTTTAAATCATTTTCACATAGGGAAGCGGAAAAGTTTTTCTTTACAATGGCACCGCCCTTCAGCTCTTTGCTGACTGGATAAGAAGTTGCCAGAGTTTTGGTGCTTGGCCAGCTGGGAAAGTCGGCGCCGTATTGCGGCATATGGTGTAAATTTCACAAAGCCGGAAATAAATCTTAGTTATGCGTTTTTAAATCCTTCAACAAAGCGCCGAAAAATCATAGAACGATAATAAAAACTATAAATTGCGTCATAATTTTGCGCTCGCTGAAAGGCGTCGAGTAAACAAAAAGAAAAGAAATTTGTGAAAAACTTGCATTTCCGGGCACTGTTGGGGTGGGTTTTCCAGCGGTTTCGGGATCGCATTGCCGCCTGCATTGCTCCTGACGAGATAATCAGTAATGCTTGTTATTATTGCCACTGAACACACCCAAAAACTCATATGAAAATAGAGAAGCGACTGGAACCCTTCCTGAGCCACGCACCTTTTATCATGCAAATGCAAATGTGGCAGATCCTTAAGCTTAGGATATGCCTGGGAAAGCGCTTTATTAAATATCTATAAATCAGCGAGCCAAAAGTTTATTGTTACGCAAATTCAGTTCGAGAATAGTTCTTTACAATTCCACATTTCTGTTTGGAACAAAAGGTTGGCTTTTGTTTTCCTCAATGTTGTTGAGAAATTGCAATCTATCAATAAAGCTGTTCGCACAGTTTTTTTTTTTATGTTCTCGAAAGGGTCGGCGCATAGGGAGCACCCTCTCTGTTTAGTCTCCCCTCGCTCCTTTTCGCTCGCTCTTTTTAACTGACAATAACAACAATAACAAACAAGACTTAGGCTCACCCTTGAGCGAAAGAAAGTTTTCCTTGCCCTGGTCCGGCTTTTCCACGACATGTCCCAAGGGTTTCTTTTTTTCATCTCTTATTTTTTTTTTTTTTTTTTTTTTTGTTTTCTTGCCCGCCCACCTTTTTGTCTATAGCCAAAGTATCTGAAAAGTCTGGTATAAGACAACAACAATGCAGCTCTTTCTGCGTAGCAACTTTTCCTTACAACTTGTTGTTGTCGTTTTCTTTTCTATATATTTCTATTTTTTTTTTGTTCACAAGATTTTTCTATTGAATTCGTCTCGGCTGTGGTTTCCAGTTTTTCTCTTTTTCGTTTGGTAGGCGCGGCTCAGCAGTTCTCATATTTCAAATACAAATGCATTGTCAGGGGGAAGGGGGAGAGTTGAGAGGGAGCGGCTGTTACCTTACCTGGACACAGTCCATAGCCTAAGACCCCAACCTTAAGTACATCCAACCCTTGCCCAATGTATGGTTTCCCCTCGCCCTTCCCCTTTCCCCTTTCCCCGTTGGTTCATTGTTTTTCACGCGCAGTTATTAATTACGCATCAAAAGATACCGATCGGCAATTTATTTGAAACCCCCTCCCCCAACCCCAACACCCCGCAGAGAACTCTGCTGATTTGTTGGCTTGGTTTTAATGGGTCTTATCTTCGATCTCTCTGGCGCCAATTTGCATTTTATGAAATTATGTAAATGACTTTAAATGCAGCAAAGGCATCCGCCTCCACCATTCCAAAAAAAAACAGGAAAAATAAAATAAATACCAAAATCCCCAAACAGTAGTCGCCACCGATGTGAGGGAATTAATTATGTTATTCAGATCTGTGCGGTGGGTCAATTCGATATGGAAGTGGCTTAATTTAATATAAATATAATTATAGTTTCGAACATTTTCGTTGTCCCATTACAAAATGCCCCCATCAATTAGTTTCCGATTAATGTGTGGGGTTTTAGTAGCGAGTAATTACTGTAGTATATAAGTTTATAAGCTCATTAAATAAAAGAAGAAAGAACATTGGTCAAACAATTTAAATAAAATAAAATACGCAATAATTAAAATTCATTAAAATTAAAAATATAAATATTCAAAGCACATGCTTTTAGCACTGAAAATGTCATGAGTTCTCATGCATATAGGGAAAGTATGAATAAAATAAAAACTATTAATTCAGTTGTAAGCACATCCATTTTCCACTGAAAACAGCATGATTTGTCATGCATATTTAAAAAGCAGCCAAAGTTTTTGGCTAATATTAAAGGGGTTTTCAATATTGAGTTGGGGCAACAGGGAATAGAATAGGGAATGTTGGAGCTGCCCAGAGACAGATTTGAACTCATCTCAACTGTGGGCAATTTCAATGGCATGGCAAAAAGCAAAGAATGAATCTCATTTCCCGTGCAGTCGCTGGGAAGTGGACAGAAGTGGTAAGTGGTAAGTGGCAACAACTTCGGACTAAATGGGAACTTTGCGTTGTGCCACTTACAGAAAATATGTGGTAATTATGCTGCCAGTTACAGCAAACAAACAAACAAACAATGGGACGGACGGACGGAAGGACGGACGGACAGAAGACATGTTGTAAACTGTGGAGTTGTCGAGTGGATGTGGATTCTATTAATTGTTGGGCTAAACGAGCTGTTTAAGTTTAAGGCCAGTGGATTTTCACCGGAACCAGTGGCAAGTTTTTCATACCAACTGCCAACTGGCAACTGTCTTTTACAAAGGGGTGGGAGGGGCGGGCGGTTTGAGCCCGCTGCTCTGGGGAACTGCGCCCGAAACTTTGGACATGACGTTTTGTTCTCGAATGAGTGAAAGGCAGCGGAGCGCACCGCTGAACCGCCGAACCATCGAACCGCTCAGCAGCTGAACCGCATGCGAAGCGCTCAGCTGTTGTTCTAGTTGTTGTTGTTTCAGTTGTTGTCGTTGTCGTTGTCGTTGTTGTGGGTTTCCGGTATTATGCCCATTTACAAAGGCAGCGCGAAAGGCAGCAGCAACAACTTGAGAAGTTCTAAGGTTACAGCAAAAAATTCAAAAAAAAACCTCCGACAGCAACAAGAAAGCAAACAATAATGACACTAACAACAACAACAACAACTACAATGTTGTAGCTACAATGTACAATGGGCAAATGACCTAAATGCACAGTTTAAAATGTAAAATTATTTTTAGTTATAAAATAAATAAATAAATAATCAAATAAAATACTATAATGAACTTGATTAAACGATTTTGTAGCCAGGTATAAAAAAGGGTTAGTTTATTAAATAGTTGTAAAGTATGTAAAGCATAATCTGGTTTAATATACAAAAATCTGTAAAAGGCTTTATCTAATTTTTGATAAGATAAAGTGTATGATTAGACTTTATTTATATATATACTGCAAATAAAAACTACTTTGTAACCAATATGTAAATAAACGACGTCTTTATTTATACATAATTTTATATAATACATAATTAACGCATCAATAGAGATATATTTGCATACAAAATATTTAATTTAAATTTTTCATTTAAATTGAAACTTTTTTTTTTACTTTAAAACGTAAACTTCTCAGATACTATAGAGATACTTAAAAAAAATTACATTTGATTTTCTTTACCCACAGCATTTGTATTTTTTTAAGCACTTGGATATCGCATTTTGGCCATTGTGCGATGTCAGCTGAGTGGCAAGCGGCAGCCGCAGCGGCAGCTTTAATTGTGCCAAAACATTGTAAGTACCCGTAGGTAGCTCTTTGAAGACTCGTCTCCAGCGCTGGCCAAAGCAACAGCTGATTGCGGTTAACGGGAGAGGGTGGGGGCAGGGGCAGGCAGATAGGTAACAGACAGCAGCCACTGACGTTGACAATGTGGCCAAACTGCTGGCAAGTACTCGAACTTATGCTGGCTGCTGGCGGCGTTTCGAGTTACCTCAAGCGCTACGCATAAAAATGAGATACCAGAGGAAGCCGGCAAGTTGCCCCTGCCCCTCTGTCCGCTGTCCGCTGTCCGCAGTCCGCAGTCCGCTGTGGCAGTTGCCTCAGTTGCTGGTGCTCAAGTTTGTGATATGAAGTGAGACTCGGGCCCGGCTTAACCTTCGCATTGTTGGGCAACAAAAGCGACCGAGAACTTGTTAAAAATGAGTGGAATTTCGCGCTGCGCTGCACTTGGGGCAAGGGCCGGCCAGGGGCTCGGCTGGGAGAGGGGACAACGGTATGCGGGCGCGCAGGATGCAGCACGTTGCCAGCTGAGCCCCTGCCTGATATGTGGCATTCAACTTGCTGCGGTTGCCCCCTTTCTTCATTGTTGCAAGCAGCTTAAGAACCAACAAAAAAAACTACAAAAATTAAAGAAAGGGTTGCTCTCCCCCCGCAAAGCAACGTCCCCAGCCACGACCCATATAATAAGCTTGATAAAATCAACGCGCTTGTTTGAAAATACTCGTAGAGTAAAAATTGTTTTCATTGCATGCGGGAATTAGCCCTGTTGCACGGGCATAAAAACAATTTCGGAATTGGAATTTAATCTGTTTCAACAACGGCAACGGCAATCGAAATCGGAATCGGCTCTTGTGTGGCGTTTATACCCTTACAATGGGCATATTCATTGTGTTACTAAATGTGACATTGAAGAAGAGATATCCAATTAAATATATCCCCCACAGATTGCACCGTGGATATCCTGGCCACACCCAGCGCCCCTGCCCACGCAATTTTGACATGTGAGTTCTCGGATCTATAGCTCCCAGATTTCAAATTTCCATAACTTTGTCAAAACTGAACCAATTCTCATGTTTGATGGCATTTTGGTCATGATTTTTCATTTAGATCGACTTTACATATGAATTATATATTTAAATGGATTGTTTTTGTCATAATTATTTAGAGATTAATTCTGCATTGCACAAATAATTCCTGGCTGTTTTATTACACGTGAACGTGTGAACGAGTATTGCGCTGTCGGTTACACCCGACTGCAACGTTTTTACTTGTGTTTTTTTTGTGTATGAACTCAGTTGTTTCGTCGCTATTCAAACTAGAAACTGAAAATTTAGAATATATACCCGCGTCAGTTAAAAAATTATTTATTTTCCATAATAACGTTTTCGACTGTTTTAAGCTGCAAAGAAACGCCCGACAAAGAGTAATCACCGATTACTTTCTGTCTATACTATAGCTACAGGCGTATATAAAATATAGTTGTAAGGGTATTTAAGCTTCGGCAGACACCAGCTGACACTTTCTACTTGTTGTGATTGCCGTTTGTTGTTATTATATTTTGTGTTTATTTTTTTTGTGTTTTCATGAGAGAATTGTTGGTGAGGGTACAACTGACAGGGCAAAAGCGGCTTCAACTTTAACTTTAGCTTCGTTTTCGTCTGTCTCTTCTTCTGCCTCATCGGCTTATGTGCAGCCAAGTTGAAGCTGAAGTTGAACTTGCAGGCAACTTGCAACAATTTCAGACGCATCGCAGGGCTAAATTCTGTCTGTGTGTGTGTGTGTTTGGTGTGTGTGTGTGTGTGTGTGTTTGTCGGAGGTGGAGCTGTTGTGGGGGGATTAATGTCAAACCAAGTTGAGAGCGCTAATAAGATACAAGTACATCTTACAGATACTTTGTTGCTGTTGTTTTTATTGTGTGTGTGTAGTCAAAACTTTGCAGGATTTGTGCAATTTTATATAATTGAACCTTGTTCAAAGGATGCGAAAGATGCGCTTGCCGTTGTCAAAGCTGATTTTGTGGTTTGTTTTGATCCTAGGGATTAGGCCAGATGCGCAGACGGAAATCTGTGCACGCAACATGGCTTCGCCCCGGGTTGCCATTGATTACAGTTGAGCGATGAGATAGTCCTTGCAAGTGATTCAGCAGCAGCCCCTTAGCTGATCACAATAAATGGGTTGGGTTTCCTTTGAAAAATTCTATCTATCTGTATTAGTATCGAAATGTCTTTATATATTTTTGAATGGGGTTAAAGAACTATTTATGCCTAAGGGTTTTTTGATAAAATTCATTCTACTATATTTTCTATATTTAATATATTTTCAAATTTGATTATACTTAAAGAATATTATCATAATAAGTGCCCTAAATCGAAAGGTTTTTATTTGTTAACTGAAGTACTCTTAAGTCAATGACCAATTTTTGCTCTACATTTATGTTATTTATCTTAAATCTAATTTCCAGCCATGCGTTTAAGCTGATACTTCTTTTGTTTACCCAATCTAGACTTGTGTTTTCGTGGTTTAGACATTCTATATGTTAATTTTAAAGAATGCTACGCCTGGGAGAGGCCAGCATTCACAACAATAATGTGTGTTACCAAACCAAAAAACAAAGAAAGAAAAACAAAGGCAACAAACAAGAAGAACTCACAACGCACACCAAATATATTGTGTTTTGGCCAGGCCCAAGCACAAGCACAAGCACAAGACCATGCCGTGACCATGTCCATGGCCCTATCTTGTATCTGTATCTTGTATCTGCGTATCTCTTTCGCGCTCGCCCCTTTCTTTCCATCACTCTCTCCCTCTCTTTCTCTTTCTCTCTCTCTCCCTTTTTCACACAGTTGCAGCTTCAGTCGTTCGTATATCCGTTCTGTTTGCATGTCGTCGTTGCCACGATAGCTTCTGGTGTTTTTTTTTTCTTCTGCTGTCCAACAAACCGCTGTCCGTCCGTCTGTCCGTTCCCTACCCCACCCTTCCGTTGATCACTCTGCCTGAGTGCCCGTCCGTCCGTCTGTCGCTTGGACGGCTTCTGTTGTTAAGTTGGCATTAATGTGTAGTCGTTTGTAGTTAATTCGTTGCTATCCCCGCATCACCTCTCAGCAATCATCTCGCTCCCCCTCCATCCCTCTCTTTCTCCCCCTCTCGCACAGTCTTGGCGTATCTGCACTGAATGACTTTAAATGTATCTGTTCGGTGCAAAGTACCGAAAAAATATATTACACTTTACTTACGCCCAAAAGGAAAAGAAATTGAAAGAGCCACAAAAAGGAAAAAAAAATGAAAAAACAACTTATACAGGGCCAGGAATAACAAAAGTCATATGTTCCAAACGAAAGCAAAATACTCTTCAAAAAAGTTTTAAAATATAAAGTATATTAAATATATCAGAATTTTAGAATTTCCTAACATAAGTAGTTGAAATTGAAATAATACGATACCATATACATAATAAATATATATATTTTTATTTAGTTATGAATTTGCTATCTGAGCTTAATATAAATAGATTTTTATTCTCTCTCTATAATTTATTTTATTATTTATTTGGTTTTTTTAACGATTAAATTGACACGGTTTTAAATAGTATAAATTAATATAAATATTATTACTAATAAATAAGATAATATATTTTATATTTATTACTTAGTTTCATTATATTCATATTTCCATAAGTGTATTAAATTCTCGATACAGACTTTTTATCATTTCGTTATTAATTCTGAATTATTGGTTTTTATATTTCTGTATGGAAAATGCAACAACAAAAACAACAATATTTCAGTGTGATATTTAATGAAAACCCATTTTCTTTATGGGCTAAATGTTTATTTTTCTCATTCGAGTACTCGTTTTATTCGTTTTGTTGAACGTTTCGACGATTCGATTTGCGTCACGATCATCTGTGCGCTTTCCGCTACATTTGCCCCGTCTTCCTATAGATTTACCCTTACGCAAAATTTCATTCCCAGTCCCATTGCCATTTCGATTCCCATTTCCATTCTCATCGACCAGCTCGCTAAGTGTACACAAATTAGTGCAAGTTTATCAGATAAAAGTCGAGCTGTGCTCTCACCTAGCGCCCCCTGCAAAAGTTCCTGCACTCTATTGACAGACATTTTTTCGGGTTACGTTTTTTCTTTCATTTCTTCATGTTCTTTCCACTTTCGTTCTTTCTTTACACTTTTTTTTTTTTGGCAATGTGTAGTTTTTTTTGGTTGTCCAACAATTTACTTCAAGTTGGATTGCGTTAATCTGGTAAATGTTTTGACGTTCTCGCAATTAAAAAGGCACCGGGTGTTCACCCTCCGGTTTGTATATATACATATATATATATATTTTTTGGTCACCTTGTTGGGGCCGTGACAGGGCCCGTCTGTTTCACTAATTAAAAGCAATGTTCCAGAAATGTGTTTACCTGCTGCTAATGAGAATTCACAATGAATTTCACTCGCTGATTCTTTCCCTATCGCTATCTCAAAGTACTTACTACCAACTACTAAGTTGTGCTCTGTTCTGTTTGGGGGTTTTTTTTTTGACTATTCTGTTTTATGTTTTGGTCAGTTTTTTTCCGCTGTTGGCGCATTGCGACTAATGCCTGCGGATGTGGTTTACAATTAACGGTATGGCGGAGTAATTATTCTCAGTGCATGATTGCGCCAGCGGGTAGATTAGTTTTGTGTGCTTGGCTACATATGTCATTGGACTTATTACAACAGGCAATTTAAGTTTTTGCGAAAATGTGTTTTATTTTTAAGCGATTTAAAAAATCGTATTAAAAATTACAGGGTATTTCATTGCCTACCGTAATATCTTGTCTGGATTTGACTTTGTCGCTTTTGTGCAAAGAGTTCTGCATAGTTTGCGGTGTTGATGCAGCGAAACTCTTGTTGACTTAAATTTACAATTTTATAGATAGACAAAGGAATTTTTTTAAGGGTAAATTTAAATTCGAGACTTTTTTCAAGGCTAACCCGTTTTTGAGTGAAAAAAATCCTTTTAGGGTTTTCATGTAAAAAATACATAAAAGTTAATAAACCATTTTGTTTTGAGCGTAAATTAATTTTAAATAATATAACTTGTTTTAGCCTAATTAAAAAAAGAGTTAAAATTGTATTTTAAATCTATTTTAAACTTAAGAAAAATTACAAAATAATAATTCACATTATGTTTGGAGTTCATTTATTAAAGTCAAAATATTGGTCGCAATTTAGACATAATCCTAAGAGGCCCTACTTAGTGGTTAAATAAAGCTCATAATTTATTCCAGTTACAACTTTAACTACTTTGTGAGTTTTTTTTTTTTGTATCTTCTGTTACATATGTTGTAAAAAAGATATAATGTCCGCTGCTAGGGTATAAAAAGTTTACCATTTCTAAGTATTTGCAGCGTTGTGACTAAGTTGTTTGGTTCACTTGAGAATTTTTTAGGGGCTCTTCAGCTCTGTCAGCGCTCAAAAGATGCTGGAACTGTTTAAAAGAGTTTGCGTCTGTTTGAGTTTCGAGTATCTCGGAAATGCAAATACATATGTAAATGCACATACTATATGTACTTATTGAAACCGAGCAAAGGGTAGAGAAGTATGTTGTACTTTTATATTTTTTGTGTGCTCGAATCTTTGTGTTTGTTGCAGTCTGTGCTGGTAGTTTGTGGTATCTGTAAGATACAAAATACGTTTGCCATTTACCTTACTCAAGTTTATTGCATTGGTGCTGTTATTCCCTCCCTTTTCAAGTATCCCTTCCCTAGTTCAAGAACTTGCCTGTGCAGGGCTTTTAGTTGTAGTTGTTGTTGTTGTTGCTGTTGTTGTTGTTTTTGTTACCGCCTCGAAAATCAATGTGTGTAACGAAAAAGCAACCGAAATAAATGTTCTGTGAAGGAATTTCGACTGTTTTTGTTTTCACTGTGGCTGTTGCGGCCCCGCCCCCTTGCCCTTCGGCCCCACCCACCTACCACAATCGCAATGGCAAACCATTTGGCCCCGGCCTGGCCCAGGCCTTATTTGTTTGCCGGTTTGTGTTTATACCTTTTGGACTTATTTAATGCCTTTCGCATGAAATGGGAAACAGAGCCAAACAGAACCAAACCAAAACGAACCGATCCGAACCGAACCAACCTGGGGTGCCTCCCAGATAGACAGACAGGCCAGGAAATCGCTTGGACAGACGGTTGGATACAATGCAAGTTGTGTTGTTCGGTTTATTGATTTAAGTTTATTGCCCAAGCATTGAGCCAAATGCCAAGAACAGCCAAATGGTTTCTAATAATATGCTCGCAGTTGTGATCATCTGCACACACTTAATTCAAGCTAAAAAGCACTAAACAATTCTGTCGGTAATCAATTGGTTTGTTTGTTTTCCTTTAGTTTTTTTTTAACCCTTTAACATATAAAAGTTTGACAGTGTATTTAAATATAGTTTATAATTTTTTTTTTTTTGGTAAAATAGAATTTCTATTACAAACATGATTAAAAAAAAAACATAAAATAAAATAAAAAATAAATAAATATTTGCATATATTCTTGTTAAATTTTTGTTTTTTTTTTTTAAGAGCCTTTCTTTAATTAAACAAATTAAAACTCATCATTTAAAATTGATTTTATCTGCTGATACTTTCAATTTAAATTACTAAAGGAATACCCCTTAAATTTTGACATGCGCAGAAACATGAAAATTCATTGAAATAGGATCATAAACAGGATATGTCATTTTTTATATTTTTTCGTTCGATTTATAGACTGGAACTGCAACTCCAAAGAGGGGGCCAACAAGCGAATCGAATGGCAATGGCATCATATGCTATTAGGGCGATTCAGGAGTGCATAAATGCCAGCAGAATGCGAGGGGTGTGGAGGGTTATCAACAGTCAGCAGCGAAGCCAGCAAACAAGCTAGCAATAAAAATAACAAAATGTGAAATTCTGGGAAATGGCAGCAAACAAGAGCAAGAACAACCATCAAAAACTTAGTATAAACAATTGACAGATTCATAAATATGCAATTTACTCAACTTTTTATTTCGCTTTGCTGCATTTCCTGTTTCCAGTTGATGTTGTTATTGTTATTGTTGTTGTTGTTGCTGTTGTTGTTGCTGCTGCTGTTTCTGCTGCTGCTGCTGCTGTTGCTGTAGGTACTAAAATTACCCAACGGCAACCAAATGGCAACACATGCCCATAAATTAGCATTTAGAAAAAATACAAAAAAAAACGAGAAAAAGCAAAAACAAAACAAGCACGAAAATTTATACGCGATTAGACGAAGTTCAAATGCCCTAACAAAGTTTTTAATTGAATTTTCTGCAATGTAATCAATCGGATAATAAGAGTCTGTATTATTTATCGTTTGTTAGCATATAAAATCAACAATATTATATGTAATAGAATTATATGAAAAGTTGGATTAGAAATAATTAATATACATGCATTTGGCAACTTAAATCAATATAATTTTCAATTCAATTTATTATCGTTATAAATTCCATGAAAGATTCAGAATACTCTGTTGTAGAGCATGGAAAAAGGCAACAGCAGCTACAAAGCGAATGCAAAGAGAAATGTAATTCATGCCCAGCAACAACAACAACAACAACAACAACAACAAATAAATGGTCAAATGGAGCGAAAGGGGAGTGGATTGGGGAGACCCGTAGATATATAGAGCCACACAGAGAGAAAAAGCTTATGTAGATTTTCGTTTAATTCGATTTGGTTTTGCTTTGAAGTAAGACACAACAACAACAACAAAAACAACAAAAACCAAAAATAAATTGGACTTATGCAGCAACAACAACTTTCGGCCAATTTGTGGCAAGTTTAGGTTGGCCCGTTGAAGATAAGTCGGGTCAACTATACAACTTGCAACAACATCAACAATAGCCAAGGCAAATGGTCTGCGGTTTAACATGGCCAATTTGACTGCGATTTTTTGGGGTTTCAATTGGAGTCAGGGGGTTTTTTTCTTCTCTTTTTTTTTGGATTTAACATTTCTGTTTTGCGTACTTGTAATACCCTGCTTTCCGGTATAATTTAGCTCACTAAATGGCCTTTAAGTGCGATAAAAAGACATTTTATTCAAATTTCAAATGTGCACAAGACCCAAACGCAACCATCCAATTCCTCAACCTCCCACTCCCTCACCCCCACCCCCTTTGTGTGTGGTTGCCAATTGACTTTTATTAAGAGCTCGGTCGGTTTCTCTGTCGCATTGCTGGCCATTTGTTGGGCTATGATTGGAATCGGTTTCAGTTTTCAGATCTAATTGATGATGCTGCATAAGCACATTATTTGTTTTCCTTTTGCGGCAAGGCCAGCGGGTGGGGGGGGGGGGGGGGGGGGAGATGGCTGAGATAGATGCCTTTCTTGTGGGGGGGGGGGGGGGGGGGGGGGGGGGGGGGGGGGGGGGTCATTGTTTAAATAGTTAACGGTCTGTTGGGCATTTAATGGCAATAGGGGAAGAACTGCAGACGAGCTGATAAATAATATATTATGCTATTACAACTTTTAGAAAGCGCTAAAAAAGCGTTTTTGCATGTTATTCTAGAAATTCATTTCCATTTATATTATTAAATACTATTTAGTTGAATATAGATATACTTGATAAAGATTTCAAGAGAACATTTTTAAAAAAATTTATATAAGTAAAATAATTATTATTTTACAACAGAATGTACTTAAATGTGTATGTAACAATAAATATTCGGATAATATAATATTAATAATGATAATAATCAAATTAATGACAATAATAATAATAATAAATCTCATAATTGTAATAACAAAATTGTAATTTATTTAGTAAATAAGATTCCTTTATTTGTCTTAACTACGAAAACAAAAACAAATAAGATTTTCCCTGCTTTACGATACCCTCTTTCTAGTGTAATAACAGCTGGGCGTGATTAAAATATTATTCAACATATAAGCCACTGAATATTACACAATCCTTCGAAACTTAAACTTTTAAGAACAAGTATTCAAAGCATTAAACAAACCCAGCGGACACCTTTTTTCTCTGGCAAACAATAAATATTTACATTCTGGCCAAACTGATAAATCAAGTTGCAAGCCACAGCCAATTTTCGCTCAGTGCACAGTGCACTGGGAATAGCTGCGTGCATTCATGAGTACATTCGTACACTCATCTGTTTGTATATTCATGAAATCGTTGCCTTTTGTGTTGCGGCAATGCATTGTCATTACCAACGTTCCACCCGCAGCAACAAACAAAAAAAAAAATAAAATAAAAAAAATAACACAAATAAACAGAAAGCCAAATTTAATAATAGCGTTAAAATGAGTGCAAAAATAAACGAGTCAGAATTCGAAATAATGATAGACACGCTGTGCTGAGCCGCAATTCAGAGTCGAACTGAAAATTCAGATTGGTTATTCAAACAATCGCAGCCTACACCTTTCCGCTACGCTTTCTGGATTTAAACAAAACCAAACAATACAACATTAAACAGGTAAGAATTTAGTTAAGAGTGCCTTGACTGGAAGATACTCTGCACCAGATTCAAGGGTATACTTTTATATTACAATAAAGAAATTTATATGAGAAACAAACGTGAAAATAAATAAATATAAGTAAATTTAAATTTTATAATATATTTATAATATTTTAGTTCTACAGGGTATGTACACATATATAGCACTTCTCTTCTCAGTACAGGGTTTATACACAAGGGTAGGGGGTAGGCAAATCTCCCCATTTGTAATGCTTCCCACATATAAATTATGAAGCTTAATTTTTTGATGGCTTTTTAATAAATTGCAAACAGTCGCGAAATTCGACCGACAAATTTGTCAGCTAATGGCATCGGCAAGTCGGATTGACTTCTGCCATTGGGAGTTGGGAATTGGGAATTGGCCAGGCGGCTAGCTTGATTGGCAACGGAAGCTGTCTGATACTAATAAGCAGCAGCAGCATCAGCAGCAGCAGCTGATCTGCCCTCTCTTTTGTGTGTATTTGCCCCTCTCTGTCTATGAATCATGCGCAGCTATGACATTTATGGCCTCAATTTATTTGATAAATTTCACACGCACGTTATCAATTGCCTGGACGGACGGACGGACGCAGCTCTCACTCTCGCTCATCTACACATGCCACATGCCACATCCTTATCCTGGCTGAGTTCTGCTCGGCACAGTTATGGCAATAAATTTTGACGGATTAGTGCGCTTATGAGTGGCATTGGTAAAGGACTTCAGGACAACAGCACAAAACAGAGAAAGCGAAAGGAAAGCGGAGGCGAAAAAAAAAACTATTTAGGATGATATAAACTGTAATAATGCCCATTATTATTTATATTTATTTGGCCCGCGAGCTGCAGGGGGGCGGGCTGTGGGTTGTGCGCCGTATCAATTTTCATAAAATATCGATAGCCGGTTATTGATAACCGTGTCGAAAGTCATTTTCTATTTCCCGACGCTGCAAATGATGCCCCGAACAACTGTAGGGCCCTCGATTTGATAAATTTGAACTTATCAGCCACTTTTATAGGTAGCATTTATCATTCTGAGAGCAGCGTGAAAACTCAGCAGAAATTGCCAGATGCTTTCTATTAAATAATATAAACATCACAAAATTTCCGTTTATGTATATTTACATAAATTCATCTGTAAAAATTTTAATTATTTAACATATAGAAAAATATTTTGCCGTATAATCCAAAATTAGTTCACACCCAATAGAGAAATTCGAAGCCTAATTATCAACAAGTGAGCTCATAGTTGACACACAAAGTGAATGAATGAATTTTCACTCAAGTAGTGCCCGAACCATCAAGATCTGATCTAGAGACCCATTGACAGGTACGCTGTACGTGCCAGGCAGCCAAGTGATATGGAAATTCTGTGTACACGTTGCTATCGCCAAATATCTGAATTCAAATCCTCAAAATTAATTACGCACGAATGTGCCTGCGCCTTCATTCAAAATGCCCGGTTTCTTTACCTTTTCACCTAGTCAAAGGAAATTTGTAAGGAAGGAAAAGAGAACAAATGAACAAAATTCGTAGACGTTGGCGATGCTAAAGCCGAGATAGGCACAGCACATGACCGTAGATGCGACTAGAAAAGTGTGCGATAATACTAACACAAAAAAAAAAAAAGAAAAAAAGAATGGTATAAAAAATAAAGAACATAGGCAACACCCTAGGAAACATGGGCTCAGCTCTCGTTGGGTTCACTGCGTTCGCTTATTCAGTTGCACGTTCCGTGGCCTGCATCGAGATATCGCCAGCAGAGCTGGTGGCGTAAGGGGAAGGGGAAGGGGACAAAGAGGCCACTTGACGCCAGTACATGTAAATTTATTTATTTTTTTTCTTTCAAACATAATTGGCCTAATATATTTTGGCTTGCTCTGTCCTAATGTCTGGCCGCAGACACGTACGATGTGAGCGCTGCGAGCAGCTACTCCTCATCTTTGGCTAACGATTTTTATCAGTGTTTGACTAACGCACCCAAAATTTATTTTTATTTTCAGTTTTGTTTTTCTTCTACGAAATATGGGTGTGTGCTGCCGTTGCCCAATGTTGCCCAGAAAACCGAAACTTAACCGAAACTGGCTGAGAGACAGCGAAACGAAACGAGCCCAAAAAGCCAAAAGCAAACAGAAACCAAAGCATTAACCAGCCGCCAACTTCGACTCTGACTCTAGCTCCAAGTCCAGACAGTTGTTTGTTTGCTTAACTTTTGATATTTTTCAGTTAGTTGGCTTTAACTGTAAATTGCTTGCTGTTGGCCAATATGCGAACCTTGGCATTTTGGCTCCAAGCAGGTGGCGCAGCCAATGCACAAGCTTATGATCTGTTTATGTGGTAATTCATAATACGAGTTAAGTCAATTGGGCTTACATTTAAGTCTGCATCAACCCAGAGAATAGGGTAAGCCAAATCTGATAGAGAACATTGATGTTTGGCTTGCTGAATATTTCGCTGTTGTACGATATATTTATACACTTAACATTGAAGACTATATAAGCTGTATATATAGCAATAGCTCCTAATTGGATATATTGTAAACAAAACGTTTGATTGTTATGTGATATAACTGATAGATGCAGTTTTATAAAATTATGACCTTATAAATAATATATAATACATACATTGTCTATAGATACTGAGTATATATTTATGATACTAACAAATGGAAATTTGATATTAAACTCTGTGAACGATTCGAAATCGAAATTTGTATACCCTTTGTGGGATACAACACAACAAAACCATATAACATTAAATATTAAATATAGTAATGAAAGGGTATAACTAAGCAAGCTTCGTATTTATGTTTCATCTATTCGAATTGATAAAAAACCGTTAGACATTTTTAGTTAGTAGTTAAAAGCATTTGCATAGTTCTTACTGAATAAATCAAAAAGGGAAATAGTATATTTTAGGATGGCAAATATCTCTGTGCCCATAATTGAGGAAATGGAGTCCAACAGTGAAACAGAAACAAGCGAGCAGCCCAATGTGCTGTCAACTAATCAAGAACTAGGCGTAGGGGATATCTCTCGGCCAATAATCGAGGAACTGGAGTCCAGCAGTGAAATCGAACAGCCCAATGTGCTGCCGAGCAATCACGAAATAGGCGGAGGGGACGCCATTCGGATCGATCGTCAGCCAAGCAAAGACGAAAGCGCTCCGAAGAACCCAAAACAGAAAATGTCCGAGGGCGATGCGACCACTGTGGTTGCTAAACAGAGCCGAAGTTCGACGCTGAGCACCGCTGAGCTGGAGCAGCGCATGAACTTGCGATTGCAAATGCTCGCCGAATTTGAGAACTCACAGAAGGCAATGGAAAATACGGACGAAGATGAGAAAGACATAAAGAGTGCTCAGACATGGGAAGAATTTTGGCAGCAATATGGAAAATAGAAGAGCATTAAATAAATATGCATGTATATGTATATGTATATGTATGTATATTAAAAACAAATGTATGACTGCAAGCATCGATAACGAAAATAAATAAATATATACATAACTCAAAAAGCGTTCCTCATGTTCACAACACTGACAATTAATTGCCATTCTTGTTTGGTTTAATTTGGCTTCGCATGCGTTTTTAACGAAGTGGATAACTATTGAGTTGAAGCGAAGTTTCGTATCGATAGCACGATAAATACGTGTCGTGCATACGATAGTAGTACGGAAGTATCGATATTATCTATGGATAACAGCTGACAGCTGATCAAATATTTGTTAAGCATTTCTAGTTGTTGTTTTGTGCATCAATATGTCGCGTAAGTATAAATAATATAAAAACTATTGATATATTTATATATGCGCATTAAATGGCGCTCTGTAGGTAAATGGTCGAATGGAGAGACGACGCTGCTCTTGAATCTATATTTAAAGTACAAAAAGGATTTTCGTGAACGCCACAAAAAAAGAACGGAAATATGGCAATATATTGTCCAGGAATTTGAACAGCACGGCTTCAATGCCAATTATATTAAATTGGATAGAAAGTTTCGCAACATGAGCCGCACCTATTTCAATATCAAGCGTCAGAAAAAGGACTCTGATCCTAATTGGGAATACTTCAGTGCCATGGAGGAGATATTTGCGGGCACTTCCATACCAGAATCCTCCGACTCCATGACTTTTCAGGACAATGAAAGTGATAGTCAGCAAAGCGTTCACATAAAGACTGAAAAGTTGGAATCCGACTATCCAGATGTCTTGATGGACGAGCCCAATTTTAACGAGCTAGTGTCCAGCCAGATAAAAGAGGAGCCAACCGAAGCAGATATCGAAAATTCAAGTTTGGCCAACGATTTGGAGGCGCAACGGGTTCAGGAATTGCGCGCGATTCGAATAACTTTGGAGGAAGCAAACGTAATACAGAGGGAAAGAAACGGCCTGCTTCAGGAGCGAAACGAACTGATGAAGCAGTATTTAGCTGTTAAGTTTAAATATAATCAGCATTTATACAATTAAGTAATTAATTAATATGACAAGTTCCGAAGAGATATGCTTAATCTGTATTTAGACATATATGGACTTATCTTTATTTATTTAAACATTAGTCATTCTAAGAAAGAAACACTAAAGAGCAACTGATGGATCATCATCAAATAACAACAACAACAACAACAACAAGAAAAAAAAACAGTCGACTAAATTAATTTAAACTGATTTATTAATGTGGCGACATCGCTCGATCGAAGGCGCTGACGTCAGACAATAAGATCTGGCTCGGATGTGGCAGACATGCCGAAAATCCGGTAAATATACGCTAAGTGGACAGCTAATTAGCGCAATTAATAAGATAAATATAAAAAGCCGGTCAGTAAAACAAGAAAGACAGAGACACGCTAATGAAATTAACATAGCGTGGTTAATAGTTTTACTAAATTTGAAAACAAATTTTCTTTATCTTTGCATACATAAATGTTTGGTGGGTTCTGTTTTTTCCCTTTCTGTTTTATAGCCTTACAGAGATCTCTTAAATGAAATCAATTTAGCTATATACCCTACATACTAGTCTATCTTTATAAAGAGACACGCGGCGAAACAGAAGCGTTAAGGATGAATGCGTAAAGAAAAGAATAAGAAAGAAAGAGGGAGAGAGAGAGATAGAGAGAGAAGTTTATGTCAGCTGCCTCTCGTCGATTGAAAGGGTATGCAAATTTCGGTGTTTTTATGGACGTTTTGCTGTTAAAATTTCCATTCTTGTTTTATTTCTCTGTTAATTGTCATTACAATTAATGAGTTGGCGTATGTCTGCACGATTTTTAGACAGCGGAAAATTACCCATAGAGCTACCAATAAACGTGTTTACTAATGAGACTAATATTGGGATATATATATGTATGAAATCGTAAGAGCTGCAACAGTTAAATATATTAGGTTTTACGGGCTTACATTAAAACCTAATAAAAATTCCAAAAGTGTTGGAAGAGAAAAATCTGTTCGATAATCCGAATTGAAATTGTAAATTATTTTTGTAATTTAAATTGAATTTGTCAGCAGGGGCATTTAATCTTCGGCTGTTGGTAATTCCTGTTGAAATTATGCGAATGTTATGAAAATTGTTGACTGTATTTAAATTTTGGTAGTTTCAATTTATCGACTAATTGCTCGGGGCTGCTTCAATTAGAGTTCCTTTTACAATTTGGCCAGTTGCACAAATGTCCACCGGCGGTTCGCTCATTAACTCAACGGTGCGGACGGACCTCTCTCTGGATTTTGGCCAGCCACGGCGGGAGTCCTGTCTGGGCTTGGTATGTGGATGTGCGGAATGTTCGTTCTCTGGCGTTGCCGTTGCCAATTTCCGGGGCAGAAACGGCCGTTGGGCGTAAATTAAAATTAAATTCAAATGGAAAAGTGTCGTACCGGCGACTCCCGACTGTCGACCGGCCATTGGCACGTCTGTCTGTCTGTCCGTCTGTCAGCCGGTCGGTCGGAGGCAACATTTTAGCAATTATATTCGCGTTCGGGCGACATTACAACGGCAATTACACGCAGAAGGCAGCCGCAACGTGGGCGTGCCGGCTGTTTGGGGACTGGGAGTGGTACTGGAATGGCGGCATCCTTGGTGTCCTTGGCATGCTCGTCAGTGTCACGTGAAGCGGCAACGTGCTCAACGGACTGACGCACAAAAAAACTCTGACGGACGACAGTCGGCGATGAAGTTGACGTTGACGTCAACGCTGTCATTGACAGGCGAACTGCTACTCCTGCCACATGTCCTGCTCCTTGCCCAGCTAACAGCTACCAGCTACCAGCTGCCGGGCAAAGAATTCGAATAGCGAATACCTTGCGCCATTTGCTGCAGGTTAACACGAATTGTTTAATTCTGACAATTCCATTTGATGTCCTGCCAAATATTTACACAAATTTCGTTTCAATTCCAACCGTTCCTAAATGTGTGCTAATTATACAATTACACATTTTGTTCCATTTCCATGAATTCCATGAATTTTCTACCGTTACATTTCGCATAATAGATTTATACATATATCTTGGATACCCTACAATTTATAAAAGAAATATGCAGTTAAAATATGAAATTTCAGCATACATATGGTATGATGATGATGTGTGTGTGCGAGTGTGTGTGTGTGTGTGTGTGAGTGTAAGTGTGTCTGGCAAATGAAATAAAATAAATGTACAAAAGCAATAACCAAGCGACATTACATAAAAATCTACTTGGCCCAGCTCCTAATGACTCTCGTCCTGGTGCTGCCTCCGTTAGACGTGAGCCTATTTAGGCTTACATTTGTGTGTGTGTGCGTGTGTGCGTGTGTAGAATATGGCCGACACTTCCGTTCGACATGTTGCACATGTTGCTCCCGTTTCCGTTGCGCCACATACAACACACAACACCGCCCCAACCACCTTCCGCTAACCCACACAACCCACTGGCCATGTGGCTACTCCCATAAAATACAATATATACAAAATTGGTTCTGTTCCAGTTGTTGTTGTTGTTGTTGTTGCCATTATTGTTGTTGTTGTTGTTGTTGGTCACGCATGGTGTTGCCTGTCGCTTGCTGTTTTTATTGCCAGCGCTTCCTGCCTCTCGCTTGTTTCATAATTAATATCCTTTCACACATTATTATTACGGAAATGAGAGGCGAATTTATATATGCTATATATATAAAAGTACATATATGTGCACTTTTATATGTATAATATATATTTCATTACATACCTATTTATATTTACTATTACATCCTCTCTTAGCACTAATAAACAAGGATATATATAGCACCCTTTAATAATCATATATAAATATATATATATATATATATCCATGTACATGTATATATATCTTCTACATCCTCGATTCATCAGAGAAAATATGCTCATTAAATATTGCATACTTTTTATATAATTTTTATAAAGATAACCCAAAAATGAGGTAAACATATCAATTTTTTACAGGGTATTTCCTAGGCAAGCGCTCTCGCCTAGAACTGCTCTTCTCTTTTTTTTGTAAAGAGCTTGTTAAGCATTTTATGCGTTTGGTTTTTTCATAAATTTTGGACAGCAACGGACGGACGGACACGTTTCGGTCGCCAGACCAACGACGGTCTTGTAATTAAAAGCTCATGAAAAGTGATTAAAAAGTGAACTGCGGCCTGCTGTCCACCCGCCCATCCGCCCACCCGCCCATTCGCCACACACATGTGCCATATGAACACACGCACACACCCACACACACTCGCACACACACTCGCACATACATATTTATTAAATTGTTTTTTTCTGTTGGTATTTTGCCTGCCATAAAAATGTCAAAAACAATGGGCCAAAATGGGCAGCCAGCTGCTAACGGCACACACGGAAAATACAACGGGATTTAAGCAGCGTCCATCGAAAATGCAGGAAAATTTCAATGTGAAAGCCAAAATCGAAGCACTGAACAATGTTTCCATTGTTAAAGCTCATATTTATATGCATTTTATTTACATACTATATATGTATGCATATAAATAATATTTTTTAAAGCCTGCACAATTGAAAATGTCACATTTGGATTAATAACAAATAACATATATTTTAGGCAATTTTTTTTTACAAATAAATTTAACTTAAAACTATTTTCAATTTTATTTTTTAAATCTTGATTACTCCTCCAAATTTTGAAAGATGTAAATATGCATAGGTAATTATGGATTGGATTAAAAACAAAAAACATATATTTTAAACAATTTTTTTTACTAATAAATTTAAGTTAAAACTATTTTCAATTTTATTTTTTAAATCTTGATTACTCCTCCAAATTTTGACAGATGTAAATATGCATAGGTAATTATTTATACATACTTTTTATATAAAGGAAGATTTTTAGTTTTATATGATACAAATAAACAACTCAGTTATCAAGGATATTATTGAGGTGTATAGAGTTGTAAGGATCAAACATTAAGAAACAAATAAAAAATTGCATTAAGCTCAATTTAAGATGAATTACCAACTGATTAAAGCAATGATTTATAAATATTTTTCATTTTAATAATATTTTATGTAATTTATATATTTTATTTTAATCTTAATCCATAGATCTATATGCACGGCTATTGACCTGCCACTGAAGGACCTTCCGGAATTTTCCTGGCAATTCAGCGACCGCAACCGCAACATTTCCTAGCCCGACCGGCAATTACAAGAAAGTGGCTGCAATTGGGTTTGCTGGCTGACTCACGAGTCCTGGCCCAGAGCTGGGCCTGGCTGCCTGGCTACCTGGCTGGGTGGGGTGCTCGCATTTAAGGATTAGCATTTAAGAACGCATTTATGGTATGCATAAAGATATTTAAAGTGCCTCCTGCCCGCGGACGACGACGGCGATAGTCGCGCCTGCACGCATGTGTCGCCCGTCAAGGATGACGCATGACTTAACGCTGATAGGGAGCAGGGGGACAGGGGAGGGGGGTGGAGGCTTTGCTGGCTGTGACAGGAACTATCGCGCATGCATGAACGGCATTTTCGCCGTCGCATTTCCATGCGAAGTTTTGCGGGCTTCGCGTGTTGCGTGCAATTTGCGTGTAATTTCCACAGCGCGCTGGGAGGCGGTGGTGCGGTGCGGTGCGGGGCGTGGCAGAACGGTGCGTTGCGCAGCGGCTGCAACTGTACAGAGCCAGAGCCTGTTCGTCCTGTGTGTGTCATCACAGCGCATAAATCATAAGTAACAACGCCAACTGCGTCGCAGCCAAAGAAAGAACAACAACAACAACAAAAAAACCAGAAAGAAAGGCGAAAAATAAACATAAAAACGGGAAGTGCGTAATTTATGCTGCGCAGGACGAAAAGCCAGCATTAATGCCGGGTGGTTGCGGCGCTCTATGCTGTAACTGTACCGCTAGGCCGTAAAGCTTGCAGTTTTCCCATGGCCGAGCCAAAAGGAAAAGCAGTGAAAAGACACCACCTTGAAGCTGCGTTTGAGACGCAATTCGGGAAACTGCGTTTGTCTTTGCCACAAGCGGCAAGTTCAACCCCCTGATGTTGCAGAGTAGCGCTTAGCAACCCCCAAGATATATAGCCTTGCTTGTCGTCCTTGGACCGAGTACCGTTCGATTTTATCGGGCATGTCAACAGTCACTTTGTTGCCAATGTCCTTTGAATTCAATCAAGCGGTTCGCGGGTACAGTTACGGTTCCTTTATCGAAAGGGAATTTGGAATAGGTCACAGATAAATTTCGCGAGCATATTCCACTGATTTCCGGCAATGTCCAAATATTTATGCAAGCTTTAATAATAGCATACTTTGAGGCGTGGCAGCCTTTATAATTTCTTTCAAAAATTATATCCAAAGCGTGGCCAATTGCCCATTTACCGCATTTGATTTTAACATCCAAAACGAATTCTACTAAACTCAAAAATTCAATTACTTAAAATAAGCGCATTTTTTTTGTACTTAATGAGCTTTTATTTTTAAAAGCTGACAAATGTTCACCTTAATCAGCTTTTGACATTTATTTTACGTACATAACTCTTGCATTTTACTTTACCTAGATATTAATAATAATATCTAGAAATATAGAATTTATATACCCTGAACATTAAAAACGGGTAAGAAGAGGATATTGGTTTTGTGGAAATTTATGTAACAGGCAGAGGAAGCAGCTCCGACCTCATAAAGTGTATATATTCTTGATCAGGGTATACAGCCAGGTCGATATAGCCGCATGTCCATCTGTATGAAATCCGCCGATCTCGGAAACTATAAGAGCTACAGACATCAACTTTTCGAACTCCGCAGATCAAGTTTGTTTGATCGATAACTTTTACCGTTTCCCTAAAATCGATAAAAATCTAAAACAATCTCAAGCTGAATGCTTAATAATGCTTTAAAGCAGAAATTAAAACTGCATTCTTGCGTTAATTATAATTATTATTCCGAAACTAGTTTTTAAATCAAGAATATGAAACATGAAGTTTATGCGTTGCATATTTTGTAACACAAGTGAAGTGTAAAGTCTAACATGATCAAGCTCTACAAACATATCCCCGAACTCATGTGTAGTACATTATTGAGTGTGTAATCCTCTTCCCAAATCGTCTACTATGTCATTTTACTTGTTCTGTCCCCCACTCCAGCCACGCGCTGCATCCATCGGCCACTAACGTGGCCGGCAAGTAAAGCTAAGCCAAGTCTTGGCCGCTTCACTGGGCAACGGCTGGTTTGGTTTCTATGTTCACAGTTTGCTGACACACAGAATAGTGACAGGTCGGTCAGTGGAAAATATGAATACCACTTGAGCATGTTAACCCCGAAAGGCGTTTATAAAACTGTCCAAAGCTATTAATATCAAAAATTCCGCACACAGAGTGCACAGCGAACAGGAGAGCATAGAGAACACAAAACCGGAGGTACAGACGGACGCGAAGACGGAGACGGAGGCGAAGTTGGAGCTGGCGGCGGTTATGGCAACTGCGCAGTTGTTTAGCTCAGCCAGGACACACCAAATCCGCCCCTGCCCCCAACAGAGCCTGGGGCCAGGTCAGCCTATGAATCGCAGCGAGCGTCGTCTGTCGGTTGTCGTCTGTCGGTTGTCGACTGGCGAGTGGCGAGTGGCATGTTTGGCGTCCATGAGGCGGAAATGAATGGCGCTTGGCAACAGTGGGGGTTGAATGGTTGAAAATGGCCAGTGGTGGGAGGATTATCAACAGGCACTCACTGGCACACTCACACTAACACACACTCCCACACACACACTCACACACACACACATGCACAAATCCTTGGACAACATTAAGCCCGCTTCAGGTCTCAGCTCTCGAGGGCGGGTGGCCCCAGCCTTTTGTTGGTTGCAAGCTAAATGCTATACGAGAATCTACGCGCCATGTGTCCTTTGTTATTTATGATTAAAAGCGCAAGGACCCGTCAGCAGTGCACACACACTCACACACAGATGTGCACATATTTACATATGTATATGTGCAGCTGAGAGGCAGAGCCTGTTTGGGTTTTTGTATGCTAAATATAACGCTGCATGTGTCCACACACGTCCATCACTTAATCACGCCACCACACTCACAGTTTTTATTTGCTCCTCGCCCAAAAACACAAACAACAACCGCCAGCGGTGAGCACCCTACAGTTGGGCAATCCGATTTTGTCACGGAACAAGCCCGTTATCTAAACTCGAACAAAATACAAGTTTGTTAGCTCAATTTCAGAAATCAATTTTAATTTCAAAACGTTTTCTATATATCCAAATTTTCAAAATCGTTTGACTTTTATTTAAAACATTTTACGTTTATTTTAGGTATAAAATTCTTGAACTAAGTAGAGTTTTGTACTTAGCTCAGAATTTGTTTAATGCAACTTTAACAACCGATTATGAAAAGAAAATTAATCTAATAATGTTTTTAAAGTTGTTTTGCTCAGCTTAACTGAGATCATCATAAATAAATTACCAGTCTAAAAACTTTTTAAAATACATTTTTATGGAAATATTTTTTTATTTTCAGTTTAGACTATTTTGTTTGGTAAATTTTTTCTTTAGATCATGTAGATCATGTATATGATATGATCTAGATATTTGCTTTATTTAGGCATTTATGTTTTTATTATGAACATTATTAAACTAACTTTAACCATTTTTTTGTATATATTATAGTATATTATCATTGAAAGCAAGATAAAGGTTTTTATATTATTTATACTGGTTCAGATTTGGGTGCTGATCTGATAGTAAGAAATTCTCAGTGATGTCTTTTTTTAAATTTTAAAAGTAATAATATATTTATTATTAATTATAATTTATAATTTTTTATTTGAAATTTTCTCAAATAATATTGCTTAATAACAATAAATGCCGAGAGCTTTTAGGCGCGTAAGCTTTTTTAATCATTTTGTCATTTGTATCAAAGTTTTTATATTATCCCCTAGGATAATCTACTCCGAGTAGCTCATTGTCCTGGCCAATCCGGCCGCAGTGACAGGATTAGACTGCGCTTTGTACGGTACTAAGGGATTCGTGGCGACCTCATCCTTTGCGCAAATATAAAAAAAATACAGAAATTGCGTGCGAGGATTTTGCAATGTTCATACGCTTGGTTAAGCCGCTGCACGCACATCCTTGCGCACATCCTGGCGCGAGTGAGTTTGGTTTTTATTTAATTTCAGCTACATGAATGTCCATGTCCCTGTTCCTGTGTGCGTGTGTGTGTGTGTGTCCAGCGGCGTATCCTTTCGCCCGCTCACTGAAATATGCAAATAAGTTAATTTTTATTTATTCTCCTTTTTTCATTTTTTTTCTCTCTCGCTCCCGCTTTGTCTCTCTTACTTTTTTCCTGCATGGGATGATTCACTTTTGGCTTCATATCCTTAGAATTTATGATGCAATCTCCCTGCGCATTCCGGTTGTGTGTTAAACAGAGATAGAGATAGATAGAGAGAGAGGAGAGTGCTTTGCTGGCAGGTATCCTGGCGGGTATCCTTGGTTTCAAGTTTTCGCATTATTATGATCTCTATTTTATGCGGTGTCCTTTGTGTGTGTGGTATGCAGCAGCCGCCAGCGTCAGCGTCAGCGTCATGCCTGTTGCCAGGCAGCCCTGGGCATGTCCTGCATGTCCTTCTGCCATTAAGGGTGGTTGCCAAACAGTCGCTGCCGCCGGCGGTTAGTTAGGCCCTGGACAAAGCATTTTATTTGAGCTTTTTATTCGCCTCAATTCGGTTTTTTTTTATTTTTTTATTTTTTTATAAATTCGACTCCTTTATTGTTGTGCGTCCTTTGTTAGCGAAATGTGTGTCAGTGCGTCAGTCGGTTGCCTGGCACTTGGTCCGACTATTTCCGGTTTCAATATGCGCACTGCCTTCCCCGTGGCTTTGTCCTTGCCGCGACTGCTGCCTGCTGGCCTTAGGTACAGTTCGCACATGTTCCTATCAGCCAACTTACACACTTCCACACTTCCACTCTTCCAGTTCCGCATCCAGTTTGTGTTCCAGTCCTGCTCTGTTGTTCCATTCCTTGCCCCTTGCCGCCAATTTGGGATTGCCCTCGTGCATGTTATTAACTTTTGCAACGCCTTGTCGACGCTTGACACAGAATGGGATAATTACATTTATGTATACATATATATATATGATTCAGGCCTGATTTATGGAGAATTTCAGGAGCAAGTTCATCTGCTGTTCTTACTGACAGCTGATCGTATTGACAAGTAATTGACATTACATTTAATCAATGTACTTTTTATACACTTGGATATTATAATTTTGTCACGAACTTATCATGTCAAAATTTTTGTCGATTGTGGCATGATTTTTGACGAAAAATGTTGTTTGATTGACACAATTCATTAAAAATATAAATTCGCAAATCTAAATTTTTTAAAAAATTTTTTTCAAATTAAGTAAGTAAAAATTAAAAAAAAAATGTATTTTCAAAAATGCATATATTTTAAATTTAGAATCGATCTAAATAGAAAATCATGATCAGAATGCCATCAAACATGAAAATCGGTTGAGTTTTGACAAAGTTAAGGGAATATGGGAGCTATGGATACGAGAACTTTTCATGTCAACATTTTTGTCGATTTTGGCTTGATTTTTCACAAAAAATGTAACCTCTCCGAAATCAGTTTAAATGTTGTTTTTTATACTAATTAAGCCAAATAACATTGATTAAAAATATTAATTTGCAATCCTAAATTTTTGAAAAAACGATAAAAAAAAACAGTTTAGTTACCCTACCCAAAAAGTTGATAAAGGTAAACTTGACTAGCATTAATTTCATGTTTAGATTCTTCACAAAACTCCAAACATGAAATGTATGCTAGTCAAGACAATATAAATTAAAAAGAAATAGATGAATAAGAAAAACTAATAAATTATGTAAGTCAAGCTCATCAGCAACAATAGCCAAGATTTGTTTAACTCGATTTATCTATCTGCCTCGCGGCAAGTCTAGAATTTTTTTTCAGCCTGCCCCAAATTTGTAAATCTGCAATTGCTTTTAAAGCTGATAATTCTTGGCTTTCATCGTGACAAATCATGCGCTGCAAAACACAAATCACAGATCACAAATCAAAAAAAAAAAACAAAAACTCTCAAATCGAATCAGAACGAGAATCAGAGGCCAGTCAAGAACATGGACAAGATCACTTAATCGAACTGACCCCGGAGCAGAGACGGGCGCAAGATTGTAAATGTTGAAAAGCCAACGGCTCTGGGATCGGACTAGAAGTGGAGCCCAGCCAGAGATTCAACGATCCAGACAAGTGATGCACGACAGATTGCGATGAAAGGAAATCATTGAGCCGAACATTGGAGCTGACTTTGCGGCTAGCTGCCATCAATTAAAGTAATTTAAAGGAATCAACCGATAGACAACGACAACTATACAGATAAAGCCTGAGTCGAGAACTGAAAGAATGCTCGTAACCAGAGCCAAAAGCTCAAAATCAATCAGCCAGAAAGTCAAGGCAGAGTAAAACGCGGGTAAAACAAGGTTAGTACAAGGGGAGTACGAGGGGAATGCAGGGGGAATACAAGAGTGGAAGCCTATTAGAAAGACAAGCGTGCGGCTCAAGGCAAATAACAACAAGAAGAACAACAACGAAATTTAAAATTGGATGAGCTACACAGAAAAAAAAACAAGTAAGCGAACTCTATTTAACTAGGAGATACCCTGTATTATACCCAATTATTCAGAATTTAGTTAAATAAAATATAAATAAATAAATAAGTAAAAATAGTATTACGTGAATTAAGTTTAGGCAAAGTTATGGAAAATTTAAAATTTGCCCCATGCCCATGTGTGCTTTTTTATGTAATTTTCACTCTAAAAGTTTCCCCTGAAAACTCGATTTCCATATTAAAATACTGTTTTAATATAGATGAGAGCTTTGCCAAAGTTGTAGCATTTTTAAATTTTTATCCATGACCATTATTTATATGTGAAGAATTGATTTTTGTTTTTTATGTGTAGCACTTAGAACCTCCGAGATATGCTTAAATAATTATTATAATCGATAACTACTAAAATCGATGTTTATTGATTTCAGGAATACAGCACGATTTATCGATAATATGAAATTATGTTGAGGCAAATTGAAATACTATCTCTCTTCTCTTAAATTGAAACTTACAGAGAGAACACAAAAACAGAAAATCAATAGACCCGCTGTTCAGTTTACTTTGTACAGGGTATATAAAAAGAAAACAGTAGCCACGAAATCGATTGAAGAGCTAAAAAGAGTTGACGAGACAAAAGCACAAGACGAAAGACGTAAGACGAAGACGAAGAGAAAAAAACAATATCGGAAAATAACAGACAACGCACAAGTCATCATTAACCAAACAGTAGCCAGTAAAACTGGAGGAGTTTGAAAAGAGCCAGCCAAAGTGGCAAAGTGGTCGATGGGGGGATGGCGGGGAATAATAGATAGATGGCTAGAAAGACGTACAGACGGACAAGACACGATTAGAATGGAGAGTGGATAAGCGTGTCTGCCAGCTATAAAAGTGTAATATCTGTAACTCATTAATGACAGCAATTTAAGACACAAAGACTGAAGGAACTGTCCGAGGTTTAGAGTTCAAACCTCAGAGACAAAACTGAGACTGAGATGATATTGAAAAAAAAATAATAATAATAATAATAATAATGAAAAAAAAAATCTAAATCTGTTGGAGAAAACAACAGCAAGAAATTCAAATAGGCTTTGGGTACGTAATAATCATGATGATGATAAGCACGCTCATGATGATGTTGATGATGATGATGATGATGATGACTGCGACTGGTTCCAATCAACTGCCACTTAACTAAATGACTGTGCGACTTACCCAGTCGCAGACAGACTCAGACCCGAGACCCCAAAGACAGTGTGTGTGTGTGTGTGTGTATGTGTGTGTGTGTACACCGATTTTATCACGAGTGACTGATGAATATGCCATTAAAGATATACGAGTACCACGTACCACACGATATACATATATAGATACATATGTATGTAGACACAAACACACGCACAGTGGAACCACGCGAGGGGCAAGAGTTAGATGGGGTCCCGTCAGACGGACGGACGGACTAAACGGAATATAAAGCAGACACAGAGGTAGACAAATGACCAACTGACAATAATGAAACTTATTCGCTGTTATTGTATTTATTGTTTTGTTTACGCTATCATTTCATGTTTCAGTTTTTTTTCGGGAGTTTAGTTCTTATAGCAGTGTTACCAAATTTGAATGCTAGTTTAATGAGTTCATTAGCAATGGCCGTGTGATCTAGTTCCGACTGGGCACAGTTGAACCAAATCATTATTAAGATTAGCTCAAAAAACTTGTAGTCTTTTTGCAGTTAAAAGTGCCATAGATACATATGTCTACCTATATAACTTGCCAAGGCCTTGGATAAATCTATTTAAAACTTTTCTAATTCGAATTATTTTTTTATTTATTTATTAACAGTATTAACATTTAATAGTAAAGATACAAAAAAGCTACATACATATGTAAACGATCTAAAAATACAAAAATATATATGTATATTAATATTTGTTTATTTATATTTATATAATATAGTATATTATCTGAACGTGGTTTGGTTCATAAACCTGGTTTTCAAATCCACAAAAACAGTTTTTTTTTTTAAATTCTAATAAAACAATAAAATTTTTAAAAGGAAAAATTCGAATTTAAATTAAAAATCGTTCTTTAGCCTCTTAAAACATTCAAAGTATCCCTAGCTTATCAAGTGTAGGGTACACTTAAATTTGTTCGGGCCCGTAAATCACAATGAAAAGCGCACTTAAGTGCGAGGCAAGCACAGTGAAAACAACTGCAAGCGAACCTCACTCTATGGTCAATTTATGATTGCTACACTAATCACAGTTGGCTTTAACGGGTTCGACAGGCCGTCGCCGTCGTCTCGTCGCCCTATCCCCCCTCCCCCCCTCCTCCCCTCCTCAGTTGTTTCTTTAAGCGGGCTATCAGTTCCAGCCCTTTGCTTGGGATTTTATGTAAGCAATAGATACATGGTGGCTACATATGGTTATTGGAGTGGGCGTTGAAGTATAATGTATATGAACTTTAGTTTTTTTTTTTGGTTTAGTTTTTGGGGTCTGAACGGTGGCTACTGTGCTTGGGCCTCGACATTTATCTATTTTCGGACTGGTCGGACTGTTGTTGTTGTTCGTTGGGCCCTTACAATTTTGGGTTGCAAACAAATCAATGTATGCATTTTGTTAAAAGTTTCCAACTCCAAGTTTGGACTCGGGTTTATTGTTTTCTTGGCTTGTTGTCGCTTTCAAGTCGGGGGCCCCTCAGAGTGTGCCATTAATTGTTTCTGGCTTTTTGTTTGCCCAACGACGCGTCGTTGGGTCCAACTTTCCAAAATGTTGGTTAGTTTTTTGTTTGATAAATGTTGCGCTTTGAAATATTAATTACACTTGCGTTCGGGTGTTGAATTTGCTTTCAGGCAGTGTCTAAAATTTATTGAAGACAAACACAAAACACTTTTAGTGGCAGCCAGCGAAGGGGCGGAGGCGGGGGCGGGGCACGTATCGGCGCCGGTAGCGGTACCGGGTCTCATATCCCCAGAGATTTATTTCATTGTTTTTGTTTCCGTTGGGAATACAAAATTGAGCATTCTAATTTTAAATATTTACCTCGACTGAATAACAAATTGCATTTTAATTGAACAAACCAATAAACTTGTTGAAATAAAGTTCAATAATGAAAAATATTCTTATATCACAATATAATTAATCAATATTTTTTAAAATTAAGACATTCAATCTTCAAAGGTATTACCTATCTTATTTGTCTTTTATTCAAATTTTATGAAATTTTGGCAAAAATAATATTATATCTAATTTTAAATAAATAGTCGTGTTTTTTTCAACAATTTTATTAAGTGGGAGTAATCGTTATTCCACTTAATAAAAAATATTACATATTAAAATTTAAGTTATTTTTATAATTCTTATTTATTTGATTTCATTTAGTTGGTGAACTTTATTATTTGTTCAGTCAGTTATTGTTTTGCTTAAAAATGTTGCTTAAAAATTTATATAATTAAATTTTAAAAGAAAAAATATTAGAATATAAAACACCTATTTTCTTGTGTCTTTATCTTGTGCCAGTAGAAATCAGAATATTTCTATTGTAAATAAATAAATATTTCGATCTGAGCCAGCCATTTAGATATATATATATACAAAGTTGAACTTTTCGATTTTTGTATCATAATTGTTATGTCTTTAATTTGGATAACATTCATGGCAGATTTTTTTTAAAGCGTATTTCATATTTGCCCAACCGACCGGCTAATAAAAACTGCATGCAAAACTTTTCCAAATGCCAATTTCATATCTATCTGAATGACGCTAACTGTATTAGGTACAGATTCAACTAACTAACTGACGGAACTCAATTTCATTCGCATGTTGCCAATCAAAAGTTTCATAAGTGGCGCAGCATAATGAAAAAGCTCCATTGGGAGCTATTGGTGATGTCCTCGCCTCGTGTTGTCGGCGCCATGGCAGTGTTCAATTATAGTCCTGCCAGAGGACAACAGTGACCACACCCCTCGGCCATTGGCTATGCAACGAAGTGTAAATGAGCAAAATAATACGCAAAATTGCAAAAATATGCCTCCGGCAGTCACAAATATGTAAAAGCCACAGCAAATGAAATGATCTGTGGACCAGTGGCTATATATCGCCTGATACATATGTACATATATATATGTATATATACACATATAGCTGGGGGGAGGGGTGGGGTGTGCATGTCAATGCTGTGTGCTCTGTAATATGACGCCCGTTGATATGTAGCCTCTGTTTGTGAAATAATCGAATGCAAAATAACTTTTTCAATTTGGACGCCCGCCGCGCTCGACTGTTGACTGCCTTCAACTCGGCACCGCTTCGTCCCTCGACCCTCCAGTCGCTGCTGTTGCTGCTGCTGCTGTTGCTGCCGCTGCTGTTGTTGTTGTTTGCGCTCACGTTTGCCACATTTTCCACGATTTCCATGTTTAATTATAAGCCTGATGCCGCTGCCTGAGCCGCTCAGCCACTGAAGCTGTCACAAGGGAAATTTGCACAAGGGCGGCACAGTGGGCTACAAACATATTGGTATGAAAAGCGAATTCAAAGTATAGCAAATATTTGTTTCATATTAACATTATGTTCAATACATACCTATTTTATTTTATAATTTTAAAAAACTTTAAAATTTGAGGCGAATAATAAAACTAATATTTAAATATATTCAACTATTTTTTATTTATTATATATATATTATTTATTATATATATGTTTTTAAAAGAAATATTCGCACAATGGAAAATCAATAAACAAAAAATCAGGTTTATCTAATCTAATTGATATAAGCAGAATCTAATCAATGATTAAAAATTTTTTATATATTTTTAAAAACACACTTTAATAATTTTGTTATAATGTTAGTTATTATTTAGCTTCAAATAAGTTTTAAAAGTTAAGCCGCAACCACTGTGCAGTGTCCTTGTATATCCTCTGAAGCTCAATTCAGCGGCAACAGGAGCAGCCGTTCTGTTGACTGGCAAGTGTTTCGTCCAAATTGAATATTGATTATGAAAATAATAAGCAAAAATTGCGTAACTTTCTGCCTGACAGCAGCAGCCTTAACAAAAACAACAACAATAACAATAACAACAACAACAACAACAAGTAGGCAAGGACTAAGGACATTGGCGTGCGGACTTCAACGTCGACTTGACGCTAGGCTCAAGTGTCCATTGATTGACTGCCATTAGGGCGTATACGTAATAAGCAGGCAGCTGCCTAATCAAAGAGTGTTAATTTTCCCAAAGGACTCGCCTCGCATTACAACTGTCCCGCCGCCCCCCCCCCTCGTCCTCACGCGACCTTCTCTAATAATTCAGGCTTATTTTTCGCAGAGAGAAACTCATTTGAGCGTATGCGAAAATTGACGAAAATTTTCGTGTCTGTGATGAAAATCCAATTTGTTGCTGTGCAAGTTTTCCATCTGCTTTTGCTGCCCCTCCGAGCCACTGCCCCTCCCCCTGTCAAGCGGCAGCTGGTCGTTTCCATTGGCTCCCGCGATGCCGTGCTCCCAGTTGTTTATTAATAAATTAAGCAATTAAATGCGTTGAGCTCATTGTTTGCTTTTAATGAAAATCTAATAAATTCGCACGTGAATCGAACGGGGACAACGAGCTTTGCTCGGCCCGTGTGGCAAGTCACGTGCATAATGCATTATTCTCAGACCCCAACCCCCAAGTCCTGTGCGAATTGTTTAACATTCATGTTAAAATAACAACAGCAGCTGCTACCACTTGCCAAAGATAATTAGCCGAGTTTAATTTCATTTACTCGAATCGAATCGAATTTAAGTTTTAAAACTTAACGCACTATATATTTTTATTATTTCTTTCTATCCCTCGCAATTATAAATTATAACTTTATCTACAAGTTGTTCTATCTGAGAGACCTCGTAGATCAATAAATTCAGATAAGAAAATATTTTAATTGGGTTGCTTGGCACATAAACTAGCTCACATTAATGCAAATAAGTGATTGTAAATTTTATGGCACACGTATAATGAAAGAGAGATTTCTAACTATCCACTTAACATTAAGTTCGATATGGTAATTTAAGAAAATTAAATTAATTTTGACAGTACTTAAACTTTGGCCGAACACAGAGATTAAATCGTAAAATCGGACTAAGTTTTATGTGTATATTACACAAATTGTAACTACACTTGGCGAAAAGAATGTGTACATATGTGTAAACTATGACATAGATATAAATATATATATTCCTACATTCAAATGCATTATAAATAATGAAATAAATGAATAAACATAAAAACAGATATTGAATAAATGTGTTAAAGCAATAGATAAAGATATCAGAAAATAGAGAAATATTTATTTCTGCCATTTCCAGATATTAAAAACTATGTCTTCCAAATCCAACTGGGTATAGTGTAATTTGTCTCAGTGTATTCAGAATGTGTGGCAATAAATTTGTATGTTTAGAGGCCATGTATCGCTAATAAGCTTATGTCAGCGTTAAAAGTGACTCATCTGTCTGAAATGGGGCTATTTGTCAGTTAATGGGCAATTCGTTTAAGAATAATTGCATCCTTGCCAGGATTTGAGGGACTAGCCCGCAGCTGAATACCATAAAAAGCAAACATATAGTATAAGTTAAGGCGAGGGGAAACGTGTGGATTGACATGTTATTTTTATTTTATTTTACAGCATTTAAATTGCTTGAGGCTAATTTTGAAATTGCGCCGACATCGTGTCGAGTATCCTCGTAAAACTCTTATGCAATTATAGAAAGCCAGAAAGGAAGCAGAGCAAAGATAATAAAACAGAAACCAAAAGGCAATAATAAAATAGCTTGTGGAAACTCTGAGAAACACGACTCAATAAAAGTTTGAAGTAATTTCTGCCTATTTTAAATAAGAGAAGGAGAATTCATCACACGCATGCCAAGGTCTCAATTACAATGGGAACGTTCGAAAGGAAAACTGGAAAACTTGTGGGAGGAGAGGGTGCACTTTAAATGAGAGCGCCGCAGGGGAACAATTAAAAAACGTAACGTGATCAAAATTTGGAATTTTCTTTTAAGGTCCTTGAACGTCGTTTTCGCTATGAAATTAGACAAAGTGCCTGACGCCGGGAAAATATACGTATATATATACTTATATAAAGAGCTAGCAAAACTCATAAAATGTGAAAAACTGTGCCCAAGTTCGTAAAATTTTAATGAGTTTTCCCTGCGTTTCGTTTTCTTCAGCTTTTTAATGCTCAATTGACGCCAAGCAGAAAATGTTAATGTAAATTTATATAAGAATTAAAATGTTGGGCACAAAATAAATGCCACTTATAAATTAAAGAAATTTAGATTTTTCAATGAATTAGCGACCATAATTGTGTGGGGATGGAAAATGAAACGGAAAATGTTGATGACATTATTTCTTTTGTCACATGCGTGAAATTTTTACCAATATTTTTTAATTAAATTGTTGACTGAATAATGGGAGGGATGAGAGGGAGGGTTTTGGGCGATTCGAGGGTTTAATTGTTGAATCAGATTTCTTTGTGGCTGATTTGGATATATGCATCAGGCAATATTCTATAATTGTAAGAACTAAACTTTTGGTTAATTTATTTACATGTACATTTATTATGCTTATATAATTCTCCTTTTTTTTAAACAATTTTATTCTGAGCCGAAATTCAAATTCTCCAAATTGTAATTAAATTTAAGAATTTAACATGCAGGCAAATGAAGAAAAACAAAAAAACTTCTAAGAAAATATGATTTCCTTTTCTTTCTATTTTGTAATAGCCTTTTAGACATATTCCCATAAGTTTATGTCTAGCTAGGTGATAATTACGTGAAGGTAGTTCAAGAAGCTGCACAGCAGGTACACAGAAAACAACAAGAAATAAAATAACTGCTGGTATTTAAGTAGGGGGACGCCCTCATCAAGTGTCAAGTGTATAATTACCCACTAAAAAGTGTTTCGTGTGTCGATCTTAGCCGACAAAGAGCAAAAAACAAAAAAAAAAAAAATAAAAGCCAAACAACAATAACAATGGTCAAAGGTAAGGCTACGACCCTTGTGACGATGGGGAGGTCGTAAACACAATGGGACCAACTCGGACCTTTTGGCCCGAACGAGTGAGGGGAGGGGTCGGGGAAAGCAGGGAGAAAGTGCCACTGGACAGACAAATAGAGCAAAGCGAACAAATGAGCAGCTACCAAAGGCGAAAGACAAAAGGTTAATTACAACAACGGCAACAAAAACAACAACAAAAACAACAACAACAACAATCATGAAATGATCAAATTAATAAAGAGCTGCGGACAATCAAAAAACGAAACAAACACAGACGTGGGCAAGGGAGAAAGAGAAAAAGAAAGAGTGGGAGAGAGAGAGATGGACGTAGCGAGGGTAGTTGGAAAAGTGTTTTGGGAAAATCGCATAGGAAAAATTACAACAGCAAAATGAAAATATGGAGTGGGGAGGTGAAATAGGTGAATGCATGGAAATGGAAACAAACATAAATTTAATTTATTTGCGTGTAATAAACCACAAACAAAACTCGTGAGTCTCGAACGAGCGAAACACCGACCCCCTCGCACTGCGCCCCGACCACCCTCCTGCCATACAACTTGACAGCTACAATTTTGGCCAGCTGCCGGTTCCCCGTACCCCCAATTCGCCTGTCAAATGGGAATGGGTAGGAAAAAAAAAATAATAATAATAATAACAGCAACAACGAACAAACATTTGATTGTGAAAATTAAAAAGATGATTTCTCACACGCCCAGCGGCGTTGCCAACGTCATTCTCATCATTCTCATAAGAGAGAGAGATAGAAAGATAGTTAGAGAGAGAGATAATAAGAGAGAGGGAGAGATAGTAGGAGAGAGAGAGAGAGGGAGAGAGAATGAGAGGGAGAAAGAAGGAGGATAAAAGAGAAAGAGAGAAAATAAGACAGAGAGTGAATCTTAGAGAGAGGGAGAGAAAGTAAATGAAAGAGATAGTGAGAGAGATAGCGAGAGGAAGTAAGGGAGAGAGAGCAAGAGTAAGAGAGCGAAACAGTAAGAGAATAAAAAAAGGAGAGAGAGAAAGAGTTAAGGAAAAGAGAGAAAAGAGCCGCTTACCTATAAACAAAAAACACAATTACAACTTTTAAATAACACACACACAAAACGCTGAAATCGCCAAAAATTTGCACGCATTACTTGAATTCATGAGAATCGCATAGGAGAGTCGAAATTGCACTGCTAAACAACTAACATAAAGCCGCATATATATTAAAGTGAGAATGTTCAGAACCCCAATTAATGTATAAAAATCGATCGATTTACATTAAAATATCTTTATAAAAAAATGTTAGCGAGTTGGAAAAAATAGTTTCTGTGTACATAAATGTTTCGACTTTTTTAACATCACTAGAGTTTAAGAGAGAAGAAAATTCTAGAAACTAAAATCACCGAGGATAACATTCACCAAAGATCAAATAGAAATATTTCTACCATACCCACCCCGCCGCCACACACAAATAACAAAAATTTATAATTTTCCAAAATAGCATGTTACACTGTGAAAGAGTATTGTTTTTTTTTTTTAAATAGAAAGCTGATCTAAACGAATAAGCTGCATAGCACTCATTCTGAATAATCTATGTAGTCTATATATGCCCTGAGCAATGCCAGAAGAAACGGACTTTTACCCATGGTTAGGGAGCTGCCCACCTCCAGTTTGCACCCATCCTCCGGCTGGCTGTGTCCCATGGCAACGCGACCGATGGCGTGTTGTTTGTGCAGCCGCCGCTGCATGTTGACAGATAAACAAAAACAACATTTGGGATGAATAGGCAACGGTAACGGCAACGGCAACGGCAAAGGCCATGGCAATGGCAATGGCTGAGGAGCAGGAGCAGGAGCTGGAGCAGGAGCAGCGCACGGTGAGCGCCCCGGTGAGCACCCTATTAATGCTTATTACACAACAACAAAGAGCACACAGCCAACCAGTTCAACTACACTGTAAGAAAAACAACTACTACTACTACTACTAGCTGTGCAAATATTCATGAATATTATTTATTTGATTAATCAATGATTATATTAAAAGTGTTCGCTAATGTTGCAAGAACAGGTAAGATTAATCTAATCGGAAGTGCCTGACCAGAGGATACCCTGTACACCGCGACGAGCTGCTGTAGCATGTACTAGAACTGTGTATTTTGCACATCAATTATTGTTGAATTAATTGCAGGTTTATATTTAATATTTTAGTCTCTAGCTCTTAAAGTTTCTGAGATTAGTGCATTCATTCACAAAAGATTTAACAAACGGACAGATAATATTTTAAGAGTTTTTAATGGATACAGGTTAAATAAACAAATTATTGCATTAAGACCAAAATAAGCATATAACGTTCTTAATGGGATCACAGTTTTTCTTAGTTTTTTCTTTTTTGGAATCAATACTGTATTTCTTAAATTAAGTAATGTATTTATTAGTTTAAGTATTTTAATTGAGTCTTATATATAGGAATTTCGAAATTCTTAAAATAAGAAATTTCCACGTTTTATACTTGAATTGAGTATAAAATGTTTTTGTTTTGTTTTTCTCGCAGTGCACCCGCACTTTTGGTACCACACCCTAACTAACCCCTCTCCGACTAGTCTGTGTCCTTTAAGCGCAGCGAGTGCGCGTGATTGCGTGCTACTACAGTGAACTCTCGCTATCTCTGTCTCTCTCTAATTTCTCTGTCTACCACTATCTCTTTCTCTACCCCGCCCACTGTTAGTGAAGTTTGCGCTTAGTCCTCGCTGCTGCTTTCAAGTGTTGAGCGTGTCGAGCGAATCCTCGTTTACCGTTGTTGCAATTGTTTTCGCCGTCATTATTATCGCCGCTGCTGCTGCTGCTGCTGCTTCAGTTGATGTTGCTGTTGTTTAATATTACATGACCAGCATCGCCATCCTTCGTGCTCGTCCTTCTTGGCAGCTTGTTAAGCGCTCAAGTGCTGTGGCAAATTCGTTTTGAACGCCACTCCAAAGGCTCGTCCGGCCACGGAGCCACCTCGACAAGAGCGACCCACTCCCCCCAGCAGGAGTTACCCATTGTTGTTGCTCCTGTTATTGTTGTTGTTGTTGTTGTTGTTGTTGTTGTTGTTGTTGTTGATTGCACTCACTCGTATGCGCCCCGGCGGCACAGTAGTCACCGGCGACGACCTATGGCGCTCTCAAGGCACTCAGAAATTGCACAGAAACAGGACGCAAACAAGGCCGAGTGAAAATGTGGAAATGGCCATGTAATTTGTTCTCCACTCTGCAAACTGCAGTGGCAGATTCGCCAGCTGCAGCTCCATGCAACCCCAACGACCCCTCGACCCGGCCCGACTTTTGTAATGGCTTCTCTCGCCTTCTGACGTTATTCTTTCTGCATTCTGTATATCACATATATATATTATATATGTATATATATAAGTATACACATGTGTGTGAAGTCAGCATATAATTGTTATAGAGCTGAAAAGTTTAAGCTTCGCGTAATTAAACAATTTTGATTTGAAAAAGGAATTATATGTGCTCGACTAAGCCATACCCTGTAATTAGATGATATCATTTAACTGAAATTCACTTTAGTTAGCTCTTCAAAGCAATTCTTGGCTTATTTGTTTATAGAGATTTTGATTTACATATTACATGTACTGACTATAACTTATATATGAATATTAAATAAGAAAAAAATTAATACACCCTTATTTTACAACTTTACTTATCTCTCTTACTCACTTGAATTTATGAAAATCGCATAGAAAGGCTATGTTTATAGAAAAGTCGCAAACTAACGTACTTTTCTAATGCCTTGTCTGTAATCATAACTGAAATTGATGAAAATTGCCTTGAAAGGCACTCACTCTTAATAAAATGCTAGGCCACTTCCTTCAACTCTAACTTATATAAACGTTAATTCGCATTTTGCAGTAAAAATGTCACCTGCAATTAATGTCGAGTGCAGCGGACGTAAAAGCGAGTTAATTGGCCTAAAGTAAAAACACAACTCGAAAGTTGAGTCTCTCCCCCGCCCGCTTTGCAGGCTAAAAGCCAAGTTTGCCACATAATTGGAAGAGTTCATATTTCCTCGCCTTTAGCAATTAAATGCAAAGATCAAGCCAAACCGCACGAAGCTTCGGCCATGAAGCTATTGGCCATTTAGTTTGCACGGAGCTAGGTCTTTATGCGGTCTCGTATGAAGAGAGCGGCAAATTGAATAAGGCTAATGCTCACCAACTGTCAAGTGCAGTTAGGCAAACATAGCAAAAATAGGAAAACATAAAAAAAAACAACACACACACACACACAAAATACACAACAACAACAACAACACATGCGACACTTGACGCTAAAAGTAAACGCTGACGACGCCATTAGGCGCAACTTGGCCTGCAGCAGCGGCAAACACCTAACCTCCATTTCCATATCCATCAGGCAATGGGCAAAAGGCAAACCAATAACAACAACAACAGCAACAACAACAACAAGAGTTAAACAACTTTGAGCATTTTCGACAAACATGTCACACATTCATATGAGCAACATTTAACGCCCCCACACCACTTGCCCCTCCCTAACAAGCACTGACCACAGCACAGTGGCCACAAATGCATATTAAAATACTACATGGCAAACTATAATTTTCTATATTATATATAGATTATTTCTTTATTAAATATTAAAATATATATATATTCATTTTATAAGTTTTTTTATTTTATTATATTTCAAATTGAAAAATTGTTATAGTTTGCATTAACTGTCTACTAATAGAAATGTAATTTGATCCTAAGAGAATTATTTATATATTTTTTTGCTTTTGTAAAGATTGCTGAATATATAATATGCAAAATGCACTGTATAACATATTTTTTTTTATCATATAGAGCCGAATCCCAATAATTAAAAAATGCAAGGAAACAAGCATTTTTTAAGAATTACAGGAGTTTTTTTAGCTGTGCTTTTACCTTTTTATAACTCAATTTACATATTTATTTACATCTTCCGAACTATTAATTGACTATTAATACTAATGGAAAGATTAATCTTGAAAACTTGTGTAATTTTTAATTACTTGAGATTCGATTCGCCTCTCTTTTATCAATAAATCGTTTATTATATATATTTCTAGTATTTAGAGTATATATGGTACTCATGGGAACTGTATAAATCATTAACTATCTAATGTTATAATATATTATTAATATATTTTTAATTAAATTATTATATTATATGTTATATTATATTATATATAACATTTGATCAAGTTTGCTTTGGTTATTTAAAAAAAATAAACAAAATGTTATTCATAATTTTATATATAATAATTACAAATATATAATGGAAAATATATTTTAAATATAGATAACAAAATGTGATTCATCATTTTATATATAATAACTACAAATATATAGTAGAACATATATATTAAATATTGATAACAAAATGTGATTCATCATTTTATATATAATAATTAAAAATATATGATAGAACATATATTTTAAATATCGATAAGCAATTCGATAATTTTGATGCAGCGCTTACCCGTTTGGGTGCCACTGTGCGGCACTTGACACCGTTGCTCCGGCACAAACGGCAAACGGCAAACGGCCAACGGCAAACGGACCTGGCAACAGCGCTGCGAGGCGTCGTGTTAGCGCTAGGTAGTACCGCTGTACCGGGTCCGCACATCGATCGGAATCGAACCACACGCCGACGCCGTCAGCGTTGCCGTCGCCTTCATGCGGCCCTTCAATCAGCTGTCAAATGAAAATGTCAAAATATCAAAAGTGAAAAAGGCAAAGTAAACTTAGGCCCGGTCCGGGACCCGAGCCCGAGCCCATTATTGTATTTCTTTGGCGTAGCCAGCCTTTTAAGAGGTCGTTGTTGTTGTTGTTGTTGTTGTTGTTGTTGTTGCTGTTTGTACTTATGTGTATGCCGTCTCTCGGTTCGTTGATTCGTTAGTTTCGTTAGTTCGTCATGCAATCAGTCAGTCATCCACTCAATGCGTCAGTCCGTCAGTCGAATCCAGTGTCTGTTGTTGTTGTTGGACGACGACGACGACGATGTTTGCCTCTAAGTGGCCCTAAAACACAACAAAACTGAAGAAAAAAAACACTACAACAAAAAATCTAAAATAAAACTCAAAATGCATACAGACCGTAAAACAAAAGGAATAAACAAAGAGAGAAACACACACAAACACACATACACAGAGAAAATACATAAAAATAGCTATAATGTGAAAATATATTGAATATAACAAGTTCAAGAAAGACATCTGTAGTCAGTGGGATATTGAGATGATTTGTAAACACCATAATACACAATACAGAAATTAAAAAAAAAAAAAGTAAGGAAAAATATGTAGCTCTTAAAGTCTCGAAGATCTCTAGGAACAGCTATACTACTTTGGATATTGGATTTATTTTGCATTACCTTTCGCTTGTTTCCCTTTCCGAAAGTTAATCAAGTGAAAAGGCAAGAAAATATAAAATTGGAAACGAAGGTAGAAATAAAACTAGTTTCATCTCGTTTAAGGTGTGACAAAAGTCAAGCCCAGAGCCAACAGCACAACGGGTAGGGGATGCGACGCTGGCAACAACAATGCGAATTGGTTATGAACACGTTTGACATTTGAGGCCCCGGCTTGAGCAAATGGATTGACAAAGTCGTAACAATGACAATAACAGCCCCAACGTAAGCGTATTGTTGACGAAAAGGGTGCGACTAGGATATGCCCTGTAATGCACAGCTGCAATACTTTATTTACTCGGGAAACATTGTGTTCTTTAATAAAAAAGTAAGCTGTTTCTGTAATTTATGAAATACAAAAAATTAATAAACAATAAGAGTATATGACTGTTAACTCAATTTTTTAACTAAACAATATATAATTAAAATTTAAAAATATATAAATACATTTTTTACCAATATCGATATGCAAGTATGTTATTTGATCAAAGTAAAAAAGATAAGAGATATCGAAAGTTTAAATCTAAAAATGTTCTTTTTTCAGAAATAAAATAAAACACATTTTTAGCATATATGTATGTAGCTAACATGCAGACAATCTCTTTATACTTTATACTTATATGCATACATGTATTTTTTCTTATTTCCTTATTTTCTGCATACAGGGTATAAATTTAAAATGTTCCCTTTGACTAACAGGAGTACCGAATTACAGTTCTGTGTGCAGAGCTCTTCTATGTAGGTACGCAACTGACGCTTTTGTCGTCTCGCTTCGCTTTATGGGCTTCTGTTGCTTTTTATGCTTCTTCCTTAATTTTGTACACCTCTTCTATATGGTTTTTATTTTATTTTTTTGATTAGGCAGCGTCACAAATCAATAGCATTGAGAAACGCACGAATGAACCAACGCACAAGGTACCATAAAAAATACTTGAATATATTGGTGTGTGTGTCTGTGTATGTGTGCCTGCCAGCCATTGTATATGTAATGCCATTTATGGGCTGAACCATTGTACTAACAATATTTTCGGCTCTTGCGGCTGTTTGTCATTCTCTTGCTGCTTCTTTTTTTATCACATATACAACTCGGTTTTATTTTTTTTGATTTTTTCTTTTTCTTTTTTTACATTTATTTTCGTGTGGGTGTTGCTCGTGCGCTTAACGGGTTTTCATGGCTTTAACGGTTACTGCTCTTTTACGACTTTTATTATTATTATTAATGCATGTATTTTCCATTTTCGGCTTATGATCTATTGTTAGCGCTAGCCACAAAAACTGCCAAAAAGATCTCCGAAATTGGTTTCGATTTTGTATTCAACTTGAAATTTATGCATATCAAACAAAACGGTAATCAAATTCGAACCTCAAGTTAGACAATTCCTTGATGTTCATACATATATGCATATACCTATTTTAAATGTTTATTTGAAAAACATTTTATAATTAACACTTTCTTTTAGATATCTATTCAATCCGCAAACTCACAAACTAGTTCATTAGGAACGAGAGCAGAGTAACATTTACTAACACTGTTATTGTTATTATTGGGTGGCAACGCTGTTGACTTTATTTAATATTAACCAACCAAATTTGGTCAGTTTAATCACATTTCAGTCGCCGTTTTCCATTACTTTCTGCAATTTCCGTATGGGAAATTAGTTTTCAATTTACCGTCGCATGCGAATATTTTAAATTTAAATTCAGCTTTATAAACTTCCCCCGACCTTTGCAGGATTTTTATTAAAATGAAAAGCTAAATGTCAAGGCGCAGGAGGCTGAAGTAAAAGCTGCCGATGATGTTCAAAATGGGAAATATGAAACGGGCAAGAAGAAGAGCGCAAATAGTGGCAACTCATGGCGCAATCGTCAATTATGGACCGACAAGAAATAATGGCAAAAAAAAGGAAGCGACGAAAGCGGAAAAAATATTGTGTTCGATAATCAAACCGAAAATGTGCACAGCTTGAGTCAAAATAAGGCAAACAATGCGAGAGGAAAAGGGGCAGAAAACCTGGAAAAAAAAAGAGAAAAATGTGGAAAGGGAATCGGGGAGGACTTTTAAACAGCAGGATACGCGTACAATTTTTGGCAATTTGCCACCCGCCGCCGCACGCGTCGCTGCCGCCATAGAACGTTGCTGGCCAGGCCTCTCCCATAATTAAATTACATACAACAAACACACACATTTTCAGTTGACTTGCACGTGTGTGCGTGTGTTTCCGAGCGCCTGCTGACTTGCTTTTCTTTTGTGCGCCCTGTTCTTAATTTCAAGGTCTGTTGTGTCCCGCACCCCTTCCACGCCGATCCTCCCCCCTACTCCAGCACATCCGGCAGCAGCGAATTGACGGCGTCAAGGCGAAAACTCGACTTTGCCTTGGCGCCGTGTATAAATGTAAAATATGTATGTATGTACATAAATAATCACCGAAATGTTGTTTTTGTAATTTAAGTAACTGCGTTTTTATTTGCAGCACATGTGTGTGTGTGTGTGTGTGTGTGTGCGTGGGTGGAATTCGAGCTGCGTAAGTTACCAACACACAACAAAATGCATTTACGCCCGGAATTCTTCAATTCCTTCATAGAGCAATGTAAACAATACAAATGCATTTAGAATTTAATCATGTATCTGATTAATTTAAATTTAAAAAAAATCTGTACGTGAAATACAGTAAACGGTCCATATTATGAGTAATGGTAATTCTAATTACAATTATTATATTAATATTAATAAATGATATTAAGCGAGCAATATTATTGTTAATATGTAAATTATTTGTTTCGAAAAAAATTTTATTTTAAATTAGTAAGGCATATAATATGGTTTTTATATTTATATTATGTCTAGTAGTTTCAAAACCAAGTTTTGTAATACTGTTAAATTAAATTGAATTTTAAAATTTAAAAGCCCAACATGTACTTTATAAAAAGAATACAATTGTAAAAGCTAGAGTTTCCGTTGGGTACTATAACTATTAAAATGCAGGTAGGTATTTCCGTAAGTCGTTTGTTCGCCCTTCAAAATTTTACATTTATCAATGTTGGATATGGCTTAAAACAGCTGGGACCGATTTGCAGTCGTGTCGAGAGCCAGCTGAGTGGTTAATTGTGTTTGCGCCACCCCCCGATATGAATTGTGACCTTGAATATAAAACCGAAAAACAAAAAAAAAATAGAAAGAGTCATCAGCCGGCATCGCAACATCCAGCGGCGAAGACCGGACTCAGATTACGAATGCGACGCGCGTGACTCCGAGTTAAGACCTAATTATGTCAGTTGCTCATACAGGATTGCCGGCACGGACATGCAGCTAAGTCTGCGGATAGGTGAGTGGGCCAAAGGATAAAAGCGAGAGCGATGCGTGCCGGGCACGCTCACCACTCTCCAGTCGGCAGTCGGGGATGAAGCGGTGATGATGTTGATGACGCAAATTCAGAAAGATTTGCAACCGAAAATAATACACGCACATACGTAAAGGAAAGGTGCAGCAACCACAAACGCACGTTGTCCTCGTCGTGCTGCCCCCCTCCCCTCCCCTCTCCCATCGCACTACCCTTCGTTGGAGGGTTGTTTTAGCCACCCATTCATGCAGCCGGCTCGTCATTTCGGTTAAACAGATTTTTCAGCTATTTTAACGATGCGATTTCTGCAACGCTAAACAACCCCCAATATGCGTCCGTCCATCCGTCTCTCTGTCCGTCAGTCAGTCAGTGAGTCAGTGGAAAAGCAGAGGCAGCCCACTCACCCAGTTACGAGTGTTAGTCCTTCATGCCGCCATTGTCCTTTGTCCTTCCGCCATGCGCCTAGCAACAAGCGATAAAATTCGCCCTATGCCACGAGGTAAAAATAATTTCGCTTTACGCCGGGCATCTGGCGTTGTGGTGAATGCACCCCCGTTTCGATAGTACACCGCATCGAGCAACCCCCAAGCGCCGCCGATTGTTGCAGCTCATGGAAAATTCCACGCGTTTCGCATGGTAAAAATTACTCGTTAATGTACGTGTTCATATGACATCCACTCACGATTAATATTCACTTATTCAGCGGAGTGCTGCAAACTCTGTTTGTTGATCAGTTAGAAATTTACGCAGGAATCGATTTGGAATTGAAAACATGAAACATTGTCCTCGGAATGACAAAGATTATTCATTCATGAACCCAAGTTATTTTTAATATCTTTCTATATTCAGATACTCAATGGTATTTTATCAAAATAAACTCTGTTTTCCATCGATTATTTTTGATGTAAACCTATTTACAGTTCTTGTCAAAACTCTTTCTTGAAAGTGTACAAAATTATGTTTTTTGGTTTTTATTATTAAACATTTTGTAATCAAATTTATGTCTGCAACAATAAACATTTAAAATAAAATGTAAAGAAAAGTTTAACAATTTGAGAAATTACTTTTTTTTTGGCAAAACAAGTTTAAAATAAACAAAAAACAATTTTTCCCATTGTCAAAACATTTTCTTGACATTAGGTTTATGGTTAGTAGCAAAAGGCTGATAAGACTTTGTTGAAGCCATTGTAAAGTTTGTTATTGTCAATTTAGATAAAGATATCTCGAACAACTATGGATTTTCATACAAAAGCTAAATTTAATTATGTATTCTTGCCAGGTAAAAAGATGTTGGTCAGGAAACCGAATCGCTTTTAAAATGATATTGTTTACTTTTAGTGAAAGGACGAATTTTAAAAATATTTAATATTAATAAATTAACAGATATCACAAACCACAAATAATATAAAATAAAAAAAGTTGCAAGTCAAGTTCAGGAACCGAACCGAGATAAAGCTTTAAGCCTTGATTTGTCTAATAATTTGGATGTTTTATCAAGGTTTTATAAAAAAAAAACTCAAAAAAAGTTTCTCATACATAGTTTTCAATCAATAATATAGTCTTTATGAAATTTTTTATCAAATATCTTCAAAACTGAGAAACTGATTTGCTTCCTTTGATACTAATTGATACTAATCAATACTATATATAGTCCATAATATCGTAGATATATCCGTCAATGCTTTGCACATTTGCTAACAAAGTTAGAATACACTCTCAAAAAGACAAAAATAATCTTATGCTTAAGATAGAAATAATCTTATGCTTAAGATTCGTTTTTATTTGTTTTTATGTACCTGGTTTCGGTAAATACCCATGTAACATGTTCTCCTGTTCGGAGTTCCTGAGAGTCTTTTTGAGAAGCAAATCGTTCCCTAAGGAGCTTTTCTCAGCTCCTAGATGCCCCAAAGCCCGAGCAATGTTGCTTTTAAGTATGCATATATGTATATTATTTTTTCTGGCTGATTATAAAACGCTGTTGCTGTGGCTCCTGGCGTGGAACCACTCAACTCGCAGACTCGTCTCGTTTTTCATAATCATCTTAATAATTTCACAACTCATGTCTTTATTACATTTTTCTCTCTCTGTCTATCTTTCTCTCTCTCTCTCTCTGTCTGTCTCTGTGGCTTTATTCCTCTGTGTTCATCCTGCCACATTATAATTTTCTTTCTCTCCATGGAATTTTTTAATTTAGACAGAGCAAAGTATCTCATACATTACGGCACATCACAGCATCTGAAATGTATCTCATGCGTGGGCGTCGCACGCAGTCGTCCCTGCCCAGGCGCATTTCCATTTCCAGACGCGCTCACTTTCGCCCCGTCCCACCTTGCCCCTTTTCCTGAATATGTACGTAGGAGATTGTGCGTGCCAGCAGCGTGGAGGGGTGCTCTGAGCATGGCGCTTGAGCTTGAGCTGCCGCATTTCATCAAAGATTTTCCATTTCCTTTGGGGCGGCGGATTTACGTGTTCTTGTCTTGGCTTGTAATTTAATCCCAGCGCTTTTCATTTCAGACATTCTGATGGAAGAAAATATGACGCCAAATCTGTATTACAGCCGATTGGGTAGATGCTGCCCCGTCCGCCGAAGGGTTCCTGGGTCTCCACTCGACGGGCAACTCAAATCGGTTAATGGGTTATCGCCCGAGGCACATCCATCATCTTGGCTGCTCAATCAAGCGCAGGGCTCAACAGGAGCTAACAACCGGCCATATGTGCGTGTCCCGAGAGCTGCCTACTTTCAAGCATGAAATCACACGCTAAGTCCCAAACACAAGCAGGTAGTGGCGGATTGTAAAGTCATTTCTTTTTATTCTGCTGTAAAATCCGTTTCAATTACTCTTTTTCAACCTGCAATATGGGCACCCATAAATGAAATTCTCATAAAGCTGTGCTGCTTATTGTTGTTTTTTTGTTGTCATCTGGCAACGCCCGCAGCAGTCGATACCTTTTGCTTATGTACTCAAATGAGCAACACTTGTTTGAATATTGAACGAATATAATATAATTATAATTATGATTATAATTAATTAGAGTAATAGGCAACCTGCAAACACGTACGTACATTCATATTCAGACATACACACACACACACACATGTATACACAGCTCGCTTCAACTTGTGCACACTTTTCAGATTTCTCTGGCAGCGAAATAGGAAGTTTTTCTTTTGTGAAAATGCACATGGTTCCATATACGCACATCGATTCATAACGCACGACAAACGGGCACCCATTGTACGCAGTTTTATGCTCATGTTTATTTGTGTCCTATTAGAAACCAATATGACACGATCTCTACCCCACACATTCGATGCTTAATTTTAGAATGGCCTTTTAACAAAGCAAAATCTGTGTGAAACAGGTTCCATGCGTCGCATTTCCGATCATCCAGCCGACATGCACACACACGCACACCCTGTCCCGACATCCTAAGGGGCAGCAACTGTGCCACATGTGCCGCACTTTGCCGAACCCGAACAAATTTTAATGCCGGCCCGAAATATTTTTGTATACATATATGTATGTACGTATACATACATACATATATTTCAAGGTCCGTTGAAGGCATCGTCGACTGCCTGCAGCTGCATCAAATTTGTAATTAGGCGGCGAAGACGGCGGCTCCGCAGCTGATTTAGTGCCCACTTTCTCAATGTCGCCTGCGCATTTCGGATAGGGACCCTGCCGGAGAGCAGGTTCCCATTCCCAATCTCGTTCCCGTTCCCGTTCCCATGCATTCCCTTCAAATGGCCGCTCCTCGCAGTGTCTGCGTGTCTGGGGTTTGTTTCCTAAGCGAAAACTAATAATCATAAACAATTTTATATCACTGAAATTATCACAAATAACAAAATATTTTTATTAACGTCGACCCATAAAAACCGTCAAGTCGGCACGAAAACTAAAACTGAAAGTATTGGGGGTAAAAACTGTGAAGATATACTATATACATATATATATATATATATATATATATATATATATATATATATATATA